>JAULBM010333878.1:0-12890 GCA_032357055.1 Geukensia granosissima
CGGGGTTTAGTCACAATCGATGTTGGTCGCAATAGGTATAGGAACGGATTTGTATTCATGACAGTCGGAAGATATCCCTTGTCATCTGTGAAATGGATATTTCGTACCGGTCAACCAAATCATGATGGCGAACGTAAAACTTCCGGAATGAGGAATCTAATATTTTCCTGCGAAACTCTCTGCTCAGTAGCTTTCTAGTCAGCTGCAACCCTCTCTCAATAAAATCCTGATAGGAAGCACCAGCTCTGGAGTAGAGTATCAATTGAGAGATATACACTCCGTATGCACGTGCGGCTGGAAGAACGGGAAGTTTACAATCGGAAAATCAAAGTCGTATCTCTTGTCGTAAAGTTTTGTTCTGAACGCGCTCTTACTGACAATTTCTAGGTTTAAGTCTAGGTGAGTCTAGGTAAAATTCTTTGATTCACATTTTTCATAATCTTAATCTGCATCATTATACATTCTTCATCAAAGGCTATATCGTTGTTTAAATATTGATAACGTTTCTCGTGTTATTTAGAAACATTTCAATATCATAGTGTCAACTTAAATGTGAAGTACATTACATACATTTCTTTATAATAGTTTTAAAACGAGAAACTGGATACGGTTTGACTGACCATTGTCATTATCATGATTATTTTGAGTTTGGAATGTCCAAAAATGACAATTTCGTTAATCAAGAATCTACCACTGTGTCCTGATCTAAAGACTCTAGACCCTAGAAAAAAGATGATATTAAATAAGTCATGTACTCGAATAGATGTAAAATAAAAAACTTACCTGCTGAAGAAATAATACTTTTTGATATAGTCTGGTAAACCATATACTAAACTAATCAGTTGACAATTAATACTGATATTTCATTATCTTGGTTTTTCCACATTAATCGTACTTTAAAATAACTTTTGTTACTGTTTACTTGTTGTTAGTTAAATACTTGTTCGGTTCAGTAAATTTGAAAGGGTACTTTATATAACTATATAATATAATCTATTTATGGGTCGACATATTTTTTCAAATCAAAAACGTGATAACAAGCTAGTGACACATGAGATTTCGGAACAACTTTGCGTCCATCATATAGCATTGTCAGTAAATTATCAAAGAATACACTTTTGAAAGAATATTAACGAGTCGACTAATATACATGTATTAGTTGAGGGACATCAAGCATTCAAGTAAAACCAGATGACGGAAGTTTAAAAAAAAATATTCGATTATCCTAAACAATGCAAGTTTGAACATCTTTTTACACTGTATATGATTTTCCAGAAGCATTGAAAAGAATAAAAGAACTGTTTCTTAACATACTAAAATGCAATACTTTAATTTAAACAAATCGGAATATGAAGTTATATCTAGTTATATGACAACTACCTAGAAAATACAGAGATTAACACCTCCTCTACAATGAAGGGGTTTATAACTCAAATAAATACCATTTCTTTTTGCTCAAAAATTTCTATTTATGCACATTTTTTACAAGCTTAACAACTGAGTGGATGAATAAATTTAGAGTCTCAAGGCTCACAGGGATGGCATAGACCCAGTAGTGCACAATACATGTGGACCCATTTGTTCCAAATATTGCTAATTTGTACATGTGTGGCTCAGATTTGCGCTGCTGTCTAATTGTCTAATTCTACAGCCAATCTCTGTTGGAAAAGTTGGCCCTTTCTATGGTTTCAAGTAAAACTTATTTGTTGTCATTTTTCAGAAACATTATTCTTGCTATCTGTTGCTGTCGGCGTATCCAAGTGTCCATATGTTCCATAATATTAACATTAGAATTTAAAGTATACATACTGCCTTGTGGAGACCTCTGGAATTTAACTTTTGATATCTGCTTGGTGAGATGAGGGGTGTTCTCCACAACATTATGCAAAATCATATTTTTACATTTATGCCATATTATTTTTTTCATATTTGTCTGTGTCTGATATTCCTTACATTTATGTTTATGATACATCTCGTTTTTTTCCATTGTTAGGTCAGTGGGACAATGTCAAGGTCACTGGTTATAAGTATACTCAAATTTTATGAGAATTATAATTTAAGATTATAACTTTCCAAACAATATAAATAAATCAGATGTTGAATAATGGGAGAAAGTCAAATAATTTTCAGGTCATAGGTCAAGGTCATATGAAAAATAGACATGCATTTTTGTTTAAATCTAATCTAGTTTTGGTTAAGTTTTAGTTTTAATACAGTATATATCGATCTTATTTTGTAAGTTTTAAAATAAAAATAATTGTTAGAGATTTAAAAACCACTCAAAATACATGAACAAAGGAATTTGCATGTTTTCACTCCAGACTTCTTGAATTTAGAGTTGTTTAAATTCAAATTGTCAGATGTCTGATTTTGTGTTAGAAAGACTACCAACAAGGTCAGACTAAGGGGTATTCTTTTTCACTCTACATAGAAAATAATAAGTTTATTTTGCATGTTCTACATAACAAGTTGGCAGGAGACAGGAAATATGTTAATTGACATTATTTTGGCCTTTGTATTGTGTCTAATACTGGACACATATTTGTTTGAGGCTCCATTGTGTTGGATTGAATATTTGTTTGAGGCTCCATTGGGTGGGATAAAATATTTGGGGATCTATTGGGTTGGATAAAATATTTGTTTAAGGATCTGTTGGGTTGGATAAAATATTTGTTTGAGGATCTATTGGGTTGGATAAAATATATGTCTGAGGCTCTATTGGGATGGATAATTTTTCACATATAAAAATAGGAGATGTGTCATGATTGTCCATTAGACAGCTATTCACCAATTGAAAATCAAAATTAAACTTCTAGATGTCTCATGACTTTGTTCTGAAATACAGTGTCATGTTAGGGTCAGTTTATTATCAATTATAAAATACAAATGTAGGAGCTTTTTTGAAGGCATTAATTGATGTGTCTCATCTTACTTACTCACAAACTGAATCGAGTTCAAAGGTAACTTTATGTAAAGTTTGTGAGTGAAAGACTACTTATTTAGTCTCATGTCATCAACATTGGTTTATGGATGTGTAAACTTTTCTGTTGTAATGGTAATGCCCAATAGAAATGCAGCATTTTTGCAATATTGGAATGATAAATCAGTAAATTTTGTAAAGAATAAGAGTGGAGCTGGAATCCTTTTTATACGACCGCAAAAACTTGTGGTCGTATTATGGTATGGCGCTGTCGTCGTCGGTGTCGTCGTCGGCGGCGTTGACGTCTGTAGACAGGTTTGTTTCCGCACGATAACTTTTGTTCTAGTTGACCAATCCTTTTAATATTTTGGAACATTGATAATTAGTTAAAACTAAAGGTTGGTATTGATTTTGGTGGATCTAGCCCCACCCATTTTTGAGGAGGGGCCAAAGGGGGTTTTTCCCTTATTTGAATGCAAATTCTATATTTCTTGTCCAATTTTGATGGGGTTTTTTTCTTTGTATTTCCCTTGAAAAAGTCAACATTATGGGCCACAAGCGTTATCTCTTACTGTTATTGAGATATGAGGGGTCCAAAAATGGCCACGCCCTAATTTGTAAAACTTTTTAATTTCTCATCCGATTTTGATGGGGTTTTTGCAAATGATTCCTTATTGAAAATGCAATAAAAGTTACTCCAAGCATTTTTTCGTAAAATGTACCGTTTTTGTATTAAAGGGGTCAAAGGGTTTTAAAAATGTGATTTTGGAGAAGATGTGAAATTTTTGTATTTTATTCGATTTTGGTGGGGTTTTTTTGCATTTGATTCCTCTCAATGAGAGCTTTCAGCAGTATGTCAACGGATTTACCGTTTTCGAGCTAAAAGAGGTCAAAGTGGGGGGAGGGCTCAATGTCGTATAATATGTAAAATTTTTATTTTTCATCTGATATTGATGGGATTTCCTCCAAAAGATTCCTCATGAAAATTGCAGTAAAAGTTACTCCAAGCATTTTTTGGTAAAATTTACCGTTTTTTGTATAAAAGGGGTCAAAGGGTTTAAAATATATGATTTTGCAGATGAGAAATTTTTATTTTTCATCTGATTTTGATGAGTTTTTTTGCATTTGATTCCTCTCCGTGAGAGTTTTCAGTAGTATGACAACAGATTTTCTCTATCTATTACCGTTTTCAATCTAAAAAGGGTCAAATAAGGGGGGTATTCAATTTCGAATAATACGGAAAAATTTTATTTTTCATCTTATTTTGATGGGGTTTTCAAATGATTCCTTATTAAAAATCTAACAACAGTGACACAAGTTTTGAGGATAATACGAGTCAAAAAGATCCAGTCATATAACTGTGTCCAGAATTTTACTGTGTCCAGCACTTTACTGTGTCCAGCATTATACTGTGTCCAACATATTACTGTGTCCAACAAAATACTGTGTCCACACTTACCCAAAAGGTCATTTGATCACCTGTCACATGTCAACGTGCTGCGGTCGTATCATGCTGCGCTTGCGAAGCACCTGAGTTGTGTATGGAAATGATATGTTTAATTTTAATATTTGTACCAACAAAAACAAGTTTTAATGTCATAAGTATAACGTTGAACTTGTTTCCTTTGTGGATAAGTTTGTTTAACAGAACAGTGAGATGCTTTGAATCATTTTTTAAATTTGTAATGTTTCTATAGAATTTAGGATGTGGTATCCTTTTTTGTATCAAAATTTTTCATTTGCACTGACTGAGGTTTTTTCTTCATAAAAACTACCGTACTCCATATTCAGATTTCTCAGATATAAAGAAAATAATGATAACATCAAGGTGTTTCTTAAATGTCACAGAATCTATACATTTTGCGTGTCTCTCCAAAGATCAAGTGAAGATATAAGATAAATTACTTCAAATGGATATAAGTTACAGGAAATAACAAAAGGAAATAAAACACTTGTAAAGAAGAAAATATGTAAAAACTAACTGTAAAAATTTTAATCTCAATTGTTTACTGTTTCCTCATCTTAAATTTAAATACAAACATGGGTTGTCTATGTTAAATCATTATGCAAATTTTGTTTTCCAGAAAAGGGATGTTTGTTGGACTTGAATCTACCTAAATAAACAAAAGGTTTGTAAAAAAGTAAATAATTCATTGTTCCAGTCACTTACCTAAATAAACAAAAGGTTTGTAAAAAAGTAAATATAATTCATTGTTCCAGTCACTTGCAATATGAATTGAATGGTTATATGACCTATCCGAAAAATTAAGAAATACAACTATGACTATTCAATAAGTTACCTTAAAATGAAACACAATTCTATTCTCATTTGGGATTTTGTTCCACTGTTTTTTTTTATCAGACTAAGCTCAAAAATTGATGGTGAATTTAACCTAATACCCTATTTAGACATGTAATTGCAAATTTTAAATGTTAACAATAAATATAAAAACAGGAAATTATTGTCCATGAGACAGCCTTTCACCAAATAACAGTCGAAATTTAACTTTTGCAGCATGTAACATTGTATGTAGTATGTTTTTATGGCTTTTAAGGTGACGCACAAAAATGAAATTCATAAAATATTAAATTATATAAAACAAAAGTGAGAAAATGTGATGAAAAATGGAAAAAATGGAAAAAAAGGTCAAGGAAACTGCACCTTTTCTCAAAAGCTTAAAAATGTTTGCAAAAGCCCTTTAACAAGAGCTTCCCTACTCCTTGTTAGTGAAATGACTGAAATCTAAATTGCTCTTATTCCTTGATGAATCTTCAGGCTGAATGAATAAGCAAGTGCAACATGGGGTATGGTCATACTAGTTTTGTTTGTTTAAAATTAATGAAGCTTTCATTTATACATAATCATTTATCTTTGCAATACTTGTATTATTTTGGCATGCTGGTACCATTTCTTTTTTATCTGACGCCCGATTTTGATGATATATTAAATGTATTCTATTTTAGAAGTTTTGAATCAACTGTTATTTAGTGGAGGCTGTCTAATAGACAATTATACCATATCTCCTATTTTTATATTATAATCCCATACATGTGACTAAAATGCATATGGCTTTGTTATCTGGAAAGGTGAAAATTTAAATGCAAAACATCACAAACTCTGTAAAAATCATACCATAAAACACTGAACTTACTCAAAAAGTAATTGAACAATAATAATACTAAAATTAATTATACTCGATGTCATGCTTTTCAAGGGTGTGATTTTCGAGCTATATTAAATTATATGTGTGTTACTGCTTTTTTATTTATTTTTAATCGAAAGAATTATTCCACAGTTCATGGTGTGTGTTTTACATTTATGCAATAACGTCTTACATACTATTATCTGCCCCTGAATTTCCCTACAGAGATTTAATGTTAAGGGTCAGCCATCTTCGTTATTTGGCAGGAGCGCTTAAATTTGATAAAATTGCGGCTATTTCTTTTTTATGGACCCTCTCTAGAGATTCATATAAGAAGAATTACTTTTTTTTCCATTCAGTTGCTCCTCAAACCATTTTCACATGTTATCTTATCCTAGTTTAATTACTTATTTATTATGCAGCATTGACAATGTGTACTCCTGGTCTCCTGCTAGCGCCTGCAAAGACTTCTGGCAACAAATTACAATGTTAATTAAAAACTTCGGCGCAGCTTAGACAACATTGTAATTGCTATAAAGTATCATTGCAACTTGCTTGCACCTTTTTTAATCTACAACATAAACACTATTTTATAAGAATACAACAGAATACTTTTCTTTCATAACCTTTTTACACATCCAATAAACTCAGACACAGAGTTTACATGTGTGTTTAAGGAGGGGTACTTCATCAGTATATGCATGAAGTGAACTGATGTTTCAGTGGGTAAATGTGTATTATCATCACAGATATTAGAGATAGTGTTTGTATTCCGGCAGAAAAAATCTAGCTGTGTTGGACCTTGGAAAATAATGTGTTGTAATTTTATTCTTTTAAATGGAAAAAGGTCTTACTGATTTTTTTTTCATAAAATGCATTGATAAAATAAAGTTCCTTGCTGAGACACAAATCCCCCACTACCAAAATCAAAGGGCCAGTGCCTTTGATATAATTACTGATTAGCAGTCTTTTAAAATGTCATTTATAATACACAGCATTTAAAAATTGAATTATTCTAGCTATGAAAACCTATATAAATCTTGAGATGGTCCCTACTTTTTTCTGTATTCCCGATATTGGTTTTGAAATTTAGAATTTATCTCTCCGGAAAACTTCTGAACTCACCGTTGACGAAGGTATCAGGACAAATCGGCCCTAAATCAAGACGGCCCTAAGACCACTCGGCCCCATACCAAGACGGCCCTAAGACCAGTCGGCCTTTTATTTTGGACAAGTCGGCCCCTACCGTTTACTTTTCATTATTTTTAACATTTTATATTACTTTTTATTATTTTAACATTTTACTAAAATTAAATTTTGTTATTTCAATCACTATTAATTTAATTAAAAAATTTATTCGTAAACTACTAGCCTTGCCGTTCTTGCCACAAGAAGATATTCCAGCAGCCTTCGAAAAACTCCAAGACAAAGCAACACAACTAAAACTACAAGAGCTCACCACCTACATCAACGACACATGAATGACTAGTTCTGTTTGGATGGTGGAGCATTGAAGCATTTTCATGACAGTAACTCGCACTAACAACAACGTACAGGGATGGCACAACAGACTGAACACCAAAGCCCACCACGCACAACTTCCATTCTACATTCTAGTGCCCAAGCTCTTGGAGGAAGCTAAACTAATCCCAGTTCAGTGTAAGATGGTTTTCGAGGGCAAACTTTAGTGGACACAGCGAAGACAGACCAGGCAACTCCAAGGACAGATTTGTCAGCTCTGGGACCAGTATGTTGCTGCAGAACTGACCGCAAGTCAGCTCATTAGGAAGTGTGCCAACATATATTCTCCACCTACTGTGTATGCTCTTGACAAGGAACCGGTCAGCACTTAAATTATTGACATCATTTACAAACATCGTTAAACTAGATTAGTGCTGTTATTACTTACTTTGAAAAACTGGAAGTGTGTAGTGCTATGCTACTGTATTGTTAATTTTGTTAATGATATGTATACATAATTTAAAGAACTTATTGTAATCTTCTCTTTTATTCATGCCAAATAATTAAATAAAAATGCCGATGAACAGAAAAATCAACACAACAACTACCACAGCTCCTTTGACATGACGCAACAATTTCTTGAGGGCCGACTATTTTCAGAGCTCAACTTAAGTGGAAAAACAGCTCTCTTCTTAGTGCCGACTTGTCCAAACTTTCGGGGCCGAGTGGTCCGTGTCTGGAAGCCGAGTGGTCCTCAGTTAGGGCCGAGTAAACATAGGGCCGAGTGGTCCTAGGGCCGACATATCATGCATTCTCTGTAATTATTAGGCTAAAATAGTGTGAAATTGAAGTTTGATTCACTCACGGAGAGTATAGCAGTTAACCCCTCCAGAAAATAAAGATTTTTAATGTAAAAGAAACATGGCATACAGTTTTGACCATACAGGCAGTGAAAAACAATTTTTTCATCAATTACTGAATAAAATATGTATTGAGTTCTTATATTTCAATGCCAGTGTTAACTGGTATTTGCCCTTTTAATCCCTGGTTTTAACCACTTCAAAATTTTACATTATTTTAATCATTTTTTATGAATGAAAATAGTCCATTTTAAAGCTCCAAACCGTTCAGTTTATTTTTGTGATGTCTGCATCTTGAATTTGTCAAATGTGTTGCCTGATTTTGTCCTCCTCCTGTCCTGGACACTTTTCTTCACAATTTGCCTACACCTGGAAAGCTTGTAGCTCTTTAATAGCTTGTGGAAGTATATTTTCCTATGGCTGGTTCAGAAAAAATAAATATACATATTTCCCTATGGTCTCAGTTTTAATCGGTAAGACATAGAGTCAGACTTGGGTTTTAATGAGAAGGCAGGCAATAATCATGTTGTGTTAGTACAGGAAGGAAAAAGTTCGGAGTTGGCTTCTGGGTTAGTCTACATGTACGCATCAGCTTAATCTTGATAAATGATGTACTCTTCTTGAACTTTAAGGAAACAAAGCAGAAATACTTTCATGTTTCATAACATATGGAATGCATTTTGACCTAGTTATTACTTTTAACAAATTTTAAACTGGTATTTTGTTAGTATTTATTTGTGATTAAATCTTATCTTTATCAAGGAATACCAGTTTTTTTTCTGGAATCATGTTTTCCTTTATGTTTATGTATGTCTGGTATAAGATTTTTTTCTGAAGCAAACCAAAAGCACTCTTTCATGATATCAAAACCTGGAACCTAACAACACAATAGGCTCTTCTAGGGCTTTAATTAACATGATATACTAGATTCTCTTCTGACTGATTCAAAAACCCCTAACAAATTAATATATAACGGAAAAGTCAATATAACATAAAAAGAAAAAATATAATTGAATTAGTGAAGTTTTAGGAAGTATTACACCAATGAGGTGGTCAGTTGTGACTATGATGGCCAATTGCAAGAAAAAGCACTAAAGATAATAATTTTGAATAAAATTACACCAGTACAGATTTTAGTTAACAATAAAACTATAAAGTCTTAGTTTTAATTTTCGGCAACAAACAGAGTTTTAGCAATATTGAAACAGTTTATAATGTCATCAACAAGCATCGACGGTTGCAGATTCATACCTCTGGTATGCGATGGCATGTAGAAGTCACACTCAAAACATAAACAATGTCTCCAGTAAATAGATCATTGCTAATACAGTAGATTGCTATTATCCTTAGGTTTGACTTCTATAACAGATATGATAAATGTAAAATGGACAGTCTTAAAACCCATGTGTTATTCAATGGCCAAAAGAAAAGGAACTTAAGACAAATTACAGGACACAACACACTACACAAAAATTTAAAACAACACATGACGGCAACAACGAAGAGCGAGCTTAGGTGCTTCAGAAGGGTAAGCAACTCCCAGTAGCACCCACTGTAATTCTGGTATTCAAGGTTGATTAGACACAAATGGTATTGCAACTATAATTGTAGGGAAAACAACTATCGCTTTCAGTAATGTTTTAATTGTACGGTTTGTATTTAAATATGTTTATCACTTTGTACACATCGAAACAGTTCGCGTCAGTTTCGTTTTCAATAAGATCATTTGGTAAATTCATAGTATGATATTTTGTTATATAAACATGTATTTAAACATATACTGTCATGGCTGCAGAAGTCAGTTTATTTTTTCTGCAGTTATAAATATGTGTCAATCTTTCAGAGTTTTTAAAAAGGTTCAGTTTTCAATCAATAGGATCAAGTTCAGGATTATGCTATTTTAGTAGTGACAAATAACTGCTTGCGTGTGCTTGTTTATTCTGTGGGTTTTCATGTTCATGGTAATCTTTTAAAAGTCACTTTTTGCCATTCTGTTCTCTTCTATTGTTGGAATTCTTTGCTTAATAAGAGCACATTCATGAATTTGATTCAAATTCACCACATAGGTCAGGCAGTTATTTAATAAACTCTAAAAAAATACTATGCGACTTGATAGGGGAGTGTAGGTAATAAAGCCCCTTTCGTATATTTGACGGAAGATTATGCACAGTGTTTTGCTTGTCAAGCATATCAAAGCAAAACTTTCTGGTTATATATTGATCTTCGAAGCACTATACAATCACATTTACAGCAACATGCACACAAATACTATTAAGCACTTTGATCTACTACAAGTTTTGTGTTGACCGTTATGGTACTAGTAATACTACATTTCGACAATGTTCGAAGAAATACAAAAGTTGTTTTAATTCATGCAGATATGGCACGCGGGTTTCTTGAATCACACTACTGTACAACAGGAAATGCTCAAGAGTTTCTGCTTCTGATCTACACAATAGACATGTCGGATTATCAGTTGATAAATATTGTACCGACTTAAATAGAGTCTACACAATTAGGTCTATCCATTTCTGCTCCACACCTTTCTTGACAATTGATTTCCATTTAGTTTTACTGAATGGATTGTCAATGAGATCCTGTGCAGAGGATAAGTTGTATAGAGCCAAAATATTATGGATTTTACTAAACCAGCTGGTACCAGAAAAACCATTCACTGACAGTTGACGCTCAGCTATATCTGCTTCGATTGAGTAGCCTTGTCTACATATTTAGTTATATATATTCAGCCAGTGAATAGACTGCTATATCTGCTTTAGTGTGGGGAATTGATAATATTTGTTAATGTAATTCCTATTATACACCTCATTGGAATCTTGTTGTTTATTATCCGAAGGCAGAAACTCCAATCCATATGTAAGAACAGTTGACACATATGTCTGGAAAATATGCAGACACGTCACTGGATTCAAACAGTTTTTGCCATGAAGGCCTGCACCCATCAAACTGTTCATTGTAAGCCGGGCCTTCAACATATTTCGTCAACATGATTGTTAATGGATTTCTTGTAGTCAGAATTATGTTTTATACCTATATTGGTTGCTGAATCTGATTGGCTCTTTTTTATGTCGGATTTTATGTTTGAAAGGACGAGGGTCGTTAAGGCCCATTTTTTGCCCAAGAATTTGGCTAAAAAAGAAAATTGGCTAATATCTATTATTTTACATTTTAGTATTGAATAATGTCTATAAAAAGAAAATCCAGAAGAATTTTTAGTTCAATTAGTTCTACAACGGTCACATGACACATTAAAAAATGCTTTAAATGTGAAAATACTAAGAAATTAGTTATTTTGATGCAATATTTGATATTATTTTGTCGATTTTAATATAGATCGCACAAAAACATCAAAACCAAACTTTGCACAATTAAAGATCTATTAAGTACAAATGTTTGTTTAAAATATCTTTGTGATGTTTTTGTGCGATCATATATATATTGAACAAAACACCTCCAAAAATTTGGTATTTTTACCGAAAATGTTGAATTCTTGTCAAAATAGTCAAATGTACCCTTTCATTTTGTCAAAATGACGAAAATTATACAAGAAAATGTTATGAATTATTAAAAAACTATTATTGAACAGCATTTTCACAACAACTTTTTATTGTGTCACAAAAACTAAAATTTGGGCCAAATATGGGGCTTAACGTACCTACTCCTTTGTTTATCTCAGAAATTAGAAACTTCACAAATATAAGCCTCTTTAAATATGTATTAGACAAGGTAAAATATAGGTTCTGGATAGATTTACAGTCTCAATTTCCTTTAAAAAAAATGGGATTACCCCTTATTGTAATTCCTTCTAATAATGAATATAACTTGAAGGAAACTGACATGACACCCTGCTGGAAGCAGATGACACAATAAGTAGCATGAACAGATAATCAAATTTACTGTATTACTGTAACAGTCATACCTTAAACAAAGGGTTCCTGACAAATTCTGTAGTCCCCTTTAATACTACATTCATAATTTTTGTAATCTCCTGTGCTTTGGCTTGGTTTTCAACTGTGTTCATCTCAATCCCAAATGCTAACTACAAAACATATCAAGAATCTATTACTCTAATGCAAGCCCTTAAAACCACAATTATATAACATGGTTAATTGGATATCTTTAAATAATTTGTCAACTTTTATGTGACAGTACCTCATACAATAGACATCACATACTAAACCAGGCATGTTTAGTTTATACAATATTTCATTCATTTAGAATGTGTCTTTTTTATTTGTTTAACATCAAGCCTAATTTCAAAACCAACATTTACCAAAACAAAGACACAAAAAGGGGTAGAGCCACGAAGGGGCAAATTGGCCCTGTAAATTGACAAAAAAATGTTAAGAGTTGTTTCAATTTTTATTAAGTAAATTATTACGTTGGGGTAATGAACTGTTTCAAACAAAAGTAGTTTAAATTTTTTTGGCCGTCTATTGTCATAGCGACGATGCTAAAAGTGGGTCAATCTGGAAAAAACTAAGGTTT
>JAULBM010333888.1:0-12890 GCA_032357055.1 Geukensia granosissima
ACAAATGCTTCGCAATGATATATAACATGAGCAGAACTTTACACCTATATGTTCAGACCCAAACTCTGAAAAATGGCTAAAATGCTGAAATTTACATAGGATTGCATTATGACGTCAAAACTATAGAACGATACCTATGATGATTGTTCGGTTATTATTTATTGCGCGTTGTGCTTAACTATAAAACAAGGTTAAGAAGGTTGAAAGGTTGATAAGAGGTAGCATTGAGGTAAATGAGGTAAAAAGATAGGTTCAAATCATGTAGAATTTTACATCGAGATAAGATTGTAAAACTTGCAACCGGGAAAATTGTGTTTCTCTTACTCTTTGGATTCTAATTCATTTCATTTTTCAATAGAAAAAGAAGAAGATGGAGAAGTTTTTATTCCAATTATGGGGCCCTCAGGGGGTATATGTATTGCAAACAATGATTTAAACTGATTAAATACTACAAATACATAAAAAACAGGAATAGAAGTCTACTGTTAAAAAAGTGTTAGGCCTCGTATGAAACTGATTGGAAGTACCATTGGATAACTAATGCATTGGTCACACCACCAGTATTGTATAGGTTGTCTCCCATTACAAACAAAACCCAATAGGATGTGATCTATCAATCCCGGAAAAATTAATAATTGTACTAATTTTATGCAGGTCATAGTGAAGGTAAGAACCGCAAATGTATCAGTTGTGATCCTGGTTAAAATCTCTGTTCAAGTACGAGTGTATGCTTATTTTGGACAGTCCTACATATCATTTTAGAGTTGCGATGTTGTAAACATCTTAATAAGAAGCAGGGAAAATTGTAAGTTACGAGTGGTCGTACATTATATGTAACTCCCAAACGTAATACGGTACTTGAGAGTGGAACGCTCGCCGGGTGTTTCTTTCCTTTTTTCTACATTCACACAAACCCTTATTTTTTTCATTTAATTTGGGGGGGGTGTAAAACATCCAAGGGGCTATGGTTCGTTATCTAGTTGGTGACATGTAAAAAATAATGCTATAATAAACTGGTTTATAAAATAGCACAAAATGTCATGAATGTTTTTTTTCAGTTTGCTTGCCAAGGGAGATAACAATGGCGAATTGTGGATGGTTTTGGAGTATATTATGGGCAATAATTCTACTAGTGTTTGGATGGCCTATAGGGTTTATCTGTGCTGTATTTTACTGTTTACTAAGTCCTTTTGCTGCATGTTGCCATGGATGTACAGAACTAATAAATTTACTGGAACGAGGTGTAAAATTACCATTGACTTGTTCTCAGAATATGGTTAGTGGGAAATCTATGTGTTGATGTTATCTACACAAGTATTCAATTGTATTTACATTTTTATATGACTTTACCAAGTCAAACTTTGACAGCTTGTGGCATTGATGAACTAAAATTCTTGGACTCCAATGACCTGCTCAAATTTTGTTTGAAGACATGCCAAGAAGACAATTGAGATCAGTCTCAGTAAAATAGGTTTGGCTGCAAAATGTCTCAATTTCAACTATCATTTTCTGCTTTGTATTAATGTAACACATTTTGTCTTGCTCATAATGAATCACCTGCTATTAAATATCCAACTTTTTTGGCCAGTGTTAATTTTTCAACTATATTTTAGACATGTCAAGAAGGTGAAAGGAAAGAGAAACTATTAATAGTTTTCTTTTCACAGACAACACTTGCCAAAAAGGTGTAGCATATGTCTATCTGAAGTTTTAGCAACAATTATGTGAGAATGTGTTCTAATTTGAATACCCAGGATGTTGTCATTTAAGTTGAATACACTTGTCTAGTAAAGGTACAAGGAATTAAATGTATTTTGAGACAGGTTTTCATCCTGTTGATAGTCTAATTGAGAACAGGATCACAAGTTAGTGAAAGCTTTGTATGTTAGGAAACTTGATAGTCTAATTAAGAACAGGGTCACAAGTTACTGAAAGCTTCGTATGTTAGGAAACACATAAAACATCATGGGTATATATTGTATCTTATGATGAGCAGCTTTCTAAATGAATGTTACTTGTAAATTAATGTTGAGGCCAAATTTTTATGTGTAAAGCATAGGCCTTCGTCATAATTCATTGATGCATACTCATTGCCATGAAGTTCACACACTTGCCTAAACCGAGCTTTCATCTGCAATTATAAATCATGTATAAATTAATTTCTTGTTCCCATCTTCTTTTATATTGTTCTTTTCAACGGTGCTTTATAGATTAATATTGTAACTCATTAATTTTTATAAATTGTGTAGTGTAAATGAAATTTATGCAATATTTAATTATTATATTAAGCATAAAATTCAGTGAATTTAAGTATATAGATGCTATTAATAATTGAAATATGTATGGATGCTTTATATGTACAATGGTTATTAATGTACTACATTTTAATAAACATTTTTATATTAATGCATATTTTTAGAATGACAAGATATTTGTGCATTACAGTTAAACCTACATAATGATTATACTGTATAAAAGTATACATCTGTTAGTAGTAGAGTGTTTTGCAACAAACCAATATAAAATATTATAGGATTATTGTCCTGAGTAGAATATTATATTGCATGAGCTTGCAAGTGCAATTTATATCTTTTAGAGGGACATTATAATCAATATTAATGCAATAACCTTTTGTTTTATAGCAAAGCATTGAAAAAACAGCACATACTTCACTTATGACATCACTTTTGTAAGGGTTCTTTGTATGTTAAATTTTGGTCAGCCATTCATTGAATATTATACTGTTTATACAATAATATTGTGTTTTCTGTGTAATATGCCAAAATATGTCCCAAGGTTTAAAGGCATAATGCACAACCCGGAGGGTAAACCAAAAATCAAGCATACCTCAGACTTTGTCCAGTTATCCGTCAAAATAACAAAAAATAAAAATTAATTTCATTAAAATTTAAATATGGATGAAATATTTTGGACATAAAGAAGCAACTGAGCAAGTTTCATTAATGTCCATACAGATTTGACAAAACTGTGAATGCAGACGCCAATGCTACTTCTGGGTAACCTTGACCTCAGGTTACCTAAATTTGCATCTTTAACATGGGTTTTACACCAATTCAACTTCATAACAAATTCATTAAGGTATCTAGCATAGTTGCTGAGAAAACAAAAACTTGAATGCAACTTACTGTGAAAAAGCAGATTTCCTGAATGACCTTGAAGTCAAGGTCACATAACTTTAGGTGCATATGAAGGGGCCAATACACTAACCTTTCTAAGTGTCATTAATCTACCATGTTAAGTTACTTAATAACTTAACACTTGGTACATAGTTAGACAATTAGGCAAACTAAAAAAGTTGTGTTCAGGACAAGAATCTATGACAAAAATAACTTATAAATTAGACCTTTAGGTCATGACACATCTTCCCATGGTGATACACCCATTTATCAAATATGGTATGCCTATTTCAAGTTGTGGACCAGATAAAAAGCTAGGTCAAAGGTGAAGGTCATAAATGTAGGTGACACATTGTCTCATGGTGATATACATATGGGCTCGATATGTTATGCCTTTGTCAAAGTGGAGAAAGTTATACTTAAAAGTATTAGAAGAAGAGTATGTCTGCCTTCTAAGAAGGGGAGACATAACTACCTGATCATTGTTTTTATTTGATGTTTTAATTTTATTAAATGATATTCAAGTAACTTTTATTCATATTAAAATTCAAAAATTAATTCAAAAACAATATAACTAATTAAAGATATATACTTTTGATTAAACATTTTTTGAATAGGCAGACACTGTTTCTAATATACCACAGACTCTGTGAGTGGTGGTTTAAAATTAATATAGTTCTAAACTTTCTTTTACACTGTAAACACTAAACATCTACAAAGAAATAGGATAAATAAAATGCCAACGACCAATATTCAAGAGGTCACACATTAAAAATCCAGCAGTTCATATTTAGAACTATCAATGACTTCTTCAACTTCCTTCAACCTGAAATTTAACCTTTGTATGGAGGTAGGACAAACAAATGGATGCAAATGCCTGTGGGCCATGCATACAGGGTATAGAAATAACAAATTGTACAATTGCCAATAAACATTACTGGCATCTTTTTACTTCTTCAACTTTTAAACATGCTATGGTGACCAAGAAACAAGATTTAAATAAAACATTTCAGTACACCATTTATTGGATAATACATAAAACTCATCTACTGTTTTAGCTGTTCCAAACAGGTAAATATACTATGTATGCAGAATTGGACTGAACTATTTATGGACAGTAATTCTTTTGTTGTCAACAACTTTACTTTCCACATTCAGTCTATTCTGGACTTTAATCTTGAATGTATTTTAAAATCTTGGGTGTGATGTGGCAGGTTTTAACTGTTGTTTACCAAAGTGTTTGATCAGAAAGAGATTTTTACAGTACTCATTATAATATATTATATGTAAAATTCAACAGCATCCAAGATAAATTACAAGAAAGTACGCTTTGGCAAAAAAAAATATAATAAAATAAAAACTAGTTCACAAAGCAACAACAAGAATACAACATGAATGTAATTTTTATTATTATAATTTCCATTTAATCTACTAGATATTAAATTATGTGTATATATTAACCTAAATGTGTATATATGTGACAGAATTTTACAAGCTCATAATGTAGCCCAAGACATAAAAAAAAAAAAAAAAATACAAGTAAAAAAGTAAAACGTTAAATTTTGATTTTAATTCAGTGAGACAGAAAATAGTCAATACTATCATAAACCACATAAAAACATAATATACTGTCAACATTCAGCATGAGAATAAGAATCAACTACTTGTATAGAACTGCTTAATTATTTTAGACCAAAATTGTGCTCTTATCAATCTGGTAACAAATCGCCTGAGACGGTCATCTTTTTAAAATCCTTTTTTAAATAAAATTTACACTTATAGAAAAATTATTTTTCCATCCTACTAAACATTTCTTCATTTGTCCTGTTATTTTTATAGATATTTATGATTTTTTGAAAAATTTAGTTAGTATACCCAGTTGAGCTCAACAGTATCAGGATGCACAGATGGTTATTTTGCATTAATAAACAAATTACAATACAAACTGAACATTATATTGAAACAGTGAATCAATATCTAAGCACAAGGAGGTTCAGGGGTCTTCTGCCATCTTGGATCGCAAACCTGTGGTATTGACCTTTTCTATAATTGCAAATATTAATTTTAGAAGAAAAATACTGTTACAAAATTAAAACAGAATTAACATATTGTAATTCTTCATCTAATGACATATTCAATATTTATGCATTTACAAAGGATAAGGGGCTTTTTAACATTTTAGGAATTAAACGTTACCAGGGGTGGTAACTCCAATGACTTAATTTTATAAAGGATCACACTACAGAATAATAGATTTATTAATGTAGCGATAAAATGAGATCATTGATCCTAATTTTTCTTTTTATTTTTGATAATATATGATAAAAGCTACCTTTTCCTACTTTATTTTAGAATTCTATCCTTTTATGTACTCTTTATCAAGAAAAATGTTGTTTTTCCCTATGTAATCAACAGAAAATGTAGGATTTTGCACTAGCCATTGCTTGAAAATTAGTTGCATGACATAGAAATTTAATTGTTATTTTTTGAACAGCACAATAGGTTGTCTTTTGTTAAAGTATAAGAAAACTCTATCAATTTTTTTTTTAGACAAAAGAACCTCCATAAAAGTCAATAGAGATAAATTTTGAAATAATTATAAGTAACGCAGTTCAAAAAAATATTACTCATTAGTGTAGCCATCAATATCTTTTCAATATAAGCTTGTGTTAATTGTGACTTTTCTAAATCTTAAATGGAAGTTTGCCTTATATATTAACACATAGAACAAAAATTCACAGCTCATTAATAGTTATGTACAAGCTTTAGACAAATTATCAAAATTATATCTATACTTTCACATATGGACAAAATCTTGCTGTTTCCACATTTTTTTTTCAAAACATTACTTTTGTCATTTTTTTCATCAGTCATGTCAGTAGAAAGCTGGTTTGTTGTTTTTTTTTCGGTCAAGATTAGAAAAAATTTAATCCTCCAAAATTCTGATAACTTAATTAAAATCATTTTAAGTTATGTTCAACAGACCATGAAGAAAAATTTCTGTTTTTTTAAAGAAATTACATTCTTTGATACAATTTAACATTATACAATGACGTGTCATCTTCAAAGTAATGAGCAAGAGCATATATGTCAAGTTGGACCATACAGGAAAATGAAAAAAAAAATACATGGACTGGACCATACATGTATGGTTCAAATACCCATGTGTATGGTCTGGAACAGAAATACAGTGCATAAACCTAGACTGCACAATGAAAATTTAATTTGCTAACACTCAAAGGCTTTTATATTTTTAACCAATGTAAAGTTGCTGCACAATTTTGACCAAAGAGAGATAATTCTAACTTTCCCATGTAAACCACAAGTAAATAAAATGTAAACATTGAAAATTGCAACTTTTGTGGCCAGCTGAAATGAGCCCTTTATATCACTTCTGAAACAGCCCCAAAAAGCTATTTATGATGTTTATAAAAATTTGTGGATAAAGTTTTCATGCTTTCAATTTTAAAATTTGTTGGTTAAAAAATTTAAAAGCTCTGCAAAATGCTGTTTTAATATACATGGTTTAAAATACATGTAAATAAATACCAGTATTGTGTTTATAATAAGGTGACATTATACATTCATAGACAAATATGGTAATCTTTTAAAACTGTTAATAAAACTACCATGGTTGTAACCTACATCTTGAATATTTATAATGCCAGTTATGGAGAAAACTTTGTGCTAGTTAACTGTTTGACACCAATGTAAATATATAAAAACAAACAACAACAACAAAAAGTTGGAAAGGTTGAAAAGGGATTTAAGTTTGTCACAATTGGTCTGAACTTGTTAATATGCTAAATAATTTCCCAGGTTGGAGAGAGACAGAATTTACTCTCTCTTTTAGGTCAACATAAACAGATGTATACATTTGGGACACGACCTACCTTTACTTATGATATAAATATACCAGAAATTTCCCCAATTTTTAGCCATTTCAATGGAGTTCAGTTATATTGGTGAAAAATCTGGAGTGCCTAGATAGAACCACTGACAAATCTTGAATCCATTACAAGTGTTTATACAAAGCAGGGCTTTTACAGTAATCGACTATATGGAGGTTAAGGACAATGTGAAAATATATGCTGATATTGTTGACCATATTTTAAATTTCCTCAGAGATCTTAAACTAAAATGTTTTTACTGTATTAAAAAAATATGACAATCTAATAGTTAAAAGTCATGGTTATGTACACAATATTTACACATTATGGTGTGATGAGATGTATCTACACAGTACAGAAAGACAGATAAGAAGATAAAATAACAGTCAACTATACATATACAGATAATATATAACAATAAAAATATGTCGAACAATATATGACATTTAAATTGAAAGGTTAAACAAATCTATTGCAGTAAATTTATATATTTCAACAGAGCCACACAGCACCAGTCAACAGATCAAGACTTTTAAGGTTAGTTTTATTGTCATGTCCCAAGTTTGAAGGAGATTTTAGCACTCATAAACATGGTTAACTCTGCCAAATACTTAATGCTCTTATCCTAAGCAAGGTGGCTGTTTTGATGATTTCCTGTTACTTGTTTAACTGGTCAATTATTGTCAAATTTAAAAGCCTCACATTTTATTCTTGAGTCCTTTTACATCTTGCTTTACTATGAGTAAATTTAGTCCTTTGTTGAAGGCTGGAAAATAACCCTGTAGCTGTTAAATGTATTTATAATTTGGACTTAAATGGGTGACTGTCTTATTGACATCATACATTACCACATCTATTTCTCCATTTAACTATTCAAGTCATGAAATCTGTTGACCATGTAGGCATGGCTCAATTACTATTGACAATCATATGATCATTTTGACTGATATAGGTCTAAATAAAGAAGTTTTGTTTTATGCCCCACAGATATCTAGTCAGCTAGAGGCAACAGATTAACAAGAAATTATGCAGTGCACAATCCAGATAAGATGTGGATTGTGTCATTCCATATTCTAATGCAACAGTATTTGTAACATTGATTTTGATTGGATGAAATTTTCATGGCATAAAATCCATGTTTGATGCTGCTAGAATAACTGTGCAAGTGCCAACGTTTATTCCATATTTGAAAAATACTAAGATTAAATGTTATTTTATTCATTTGCACTAGAATAGAGTTAACAGTACTGTATTTTGAGACTTTTCCGTATTAAATTTGATCTGATAGTCACAAATATCCATTTATTGGCTCCTCTAACACGTCCCCAGTAAACTCAATTTGGGACCAACAAATCATCAAATACAATACTGCTAACTCCTAATTCTTTCTTCTAAATATTACATAACAATAATTTTGATTCATCCTCAATCTTCCAGCTTAAACCAAACAGACTTACTCCCAAATTTGGTAAATACCTGTATATTATTCAAAATGAATTTTCTTTCAATAAGATGAAAATGTCAAGGACTAATACATTAAAATTTACCTCCCAATGGTGGATTGCACATATTTTATTGAAATGTTTGTTTAATATAAGATGGCCTGTAAACAAGAATTGAGGACTTTTATAATATCCAAACATCAGTAACAAAGACATATTTTAACTTGTAAATAGTTGTTTCTTATGCTTCAGTTTGAAGAATTTCTTGACTGTTGAATAAATATCTTGCCAATTCACAATTTTCCCTTTGCCAATTCACAATTTTTTTGTAAAAAAGCACCAGAAGTATCTGTTACACATAATTTAGAGTAATTTGATAGACTTGCATCCTTAATTAGTTGTAGAAAGCTCCTTTATTATGCATAGGCTATTGAAATTGCCATGAATCTCTTCATTGTTTGACAGATACTAAAGTAATGTGAAACTGCAGATATCAATTCAATATGAATGTGATCTTTACAAATAATCCCCTTTACATTTGGTCTTGAATCCAATTCTCTTCATACTTCGCCTCACAGGTTCTCCTAAGTAGAATTAGTGACATGTATACAATAAACAGTAATCTCTATGAAAAGTATTGTGTGTCATGCTGCTTTTTATAGAAAATATATAAAACAATGGTAAAACATGGATAGTTTCCAATACTTGTCTGATCTGGGATCTAATCACTCAATAAATATTAATAGCTGTAATTTTACTGGACATGTCCTTCCTTTGTAATCTGTGCATCAAATTTTTGCTCTTTTATTAATAGCCGAAGTTCTTCTTTCTTCCCTGCAATGAAAAATACAAACATGTAGTAGTATATCAGATATATATACAAATGAAAGGTCTTTGTACATGCATACACTTGCAAGTAGCTTAATTTTGAACACTCACACCAATTTTAAATTGTATTTTTTGTACTACTTAAAATAGAGCATGTGCTAGCTAATAAGCTTTATTTACTTCTCATGATTGCAATTGGTCATGTGATTCCTATATTGTTTGCCAGTATGGTTGCCAAGTTCTTTTTCAAACAATAACAGGTCTGCACCTTTTTTGTTTTATTTTGGGAAACAGTGTTGCATTATTTTTCACTGTAACATCATTAATACTGCTTGACAAGAACGAATTGATAAGTTACTTAGTTACTTCCCTTTTAACTGTATCATATGCCCTAAAATTTGTTTGTCTGCACCTGAGAACAAAAGTAATAAAGTGTAAAAAAATATATAAAAAATCTTTTTCATAAATAGACCTAAATTTACTAAATCAAAATGCAGGACATAGTGATCCGTTTCTGTGCATCCTATTAGTATTAATGAAATTTTAATGTTGGACCAAGTGTGTTTGATGACAGTTCAATTTGATAGGCTTGTTGTCCTATCATTAGGAATCTCAGCCTGAGACTGGCTTGATTTCAGTAACAGCAAGCATCAAATGTTTTATTTATTTGCGGCCATTTAGAGCATTTCACAAGGACTGGAATACATCCTTGCTTAAGGCCTTTCGGAAGACCTAGATTTGGACATTTCCTGCTTTTTTTTGTGGCTTGGGTGCAGTGTCTCTGACATTTACCCAATAACTTTTCCCTTTTTTATATAAATTAACTTATAAAAGTTTCAAAACAAAATTATGTAAACTTTTTGAGAAATTCAGCTATGCACATAATGTTGGTCAAAGTGACAAATTGGTAGGATATGAATAGCACTGTCCAAGATGAATCTACTGATTTAGTCCCATAACCATACAATATAGACAACTGGAAAAATGGAGCTAAACATAAAAAAATATCTAGTCATTGAAGTGTAAAATGTACATCAAAGTAAATTGTTGCATGTATAGAGAGAATATTCTAACAAAGATGAATATACTGATGAAGTTTCATGGCTATATCAGTCATAGGTACTTGCTTAATGCAATTAACTTAAACAGATTTACAGAGAAGGGTAAAATGTTAAACCAACTTTCCTGGCAGGGTAACAGGCAACCAATTGATGTTTGTAATCTATATGTTTTTGACAACTGTCTCATAGACAATCATACCACATATTTTTCTTTATAAAAATGTATAGTGTTTGACAGGTTCTAAGACATAAATTTAATTTACAGCTAACCTGGCTTGTACATTAACAGACTTGGCACTGCTGTTTGTAATGTAGGTGTCATTTAAAGACTTCAGCTTTCCTTTGTGGCATTTCCATGTCATAGGTCGTGAAAGACTGGCCTTCAGGTCAAATGCAGGCTTCTTTGATGATCTGCCAGCATCAATTGTATTGTTCAATGTGGCACTGAATTTGAATGGGGTAACTAAAAGTAAAACAACAGAACAACTATGAATTTATGTGTAATATTCAGACCTAGATATTAGTTAGATGGATTACATCTCTGTGGGCTACTCTGTAGCAAAAAAAACTACAAAAATGCCAATATCAAGAGCCAATCCCAAAAGATCAAAAGTGCAGACATAAATATTTCATGTAAACCAGAGGCTCCCAGAAATCTTTTAAGCTCACCTGACTGAGACTCCTCACTGATTCTTGCCAGAAAGTGGGAAGGAATGCTGTTCAAAATTTTGGTAGAGACAACTGGCTCAATAGTTTCACATTAGAAGATAGTATAATGAATTTCCCTTAGTCCAAACAAGCCATGGCAGGGTGGAATGCAGAACATAATTTTAGAAGAACATTCCAACAAACTTTCCCATAGGGTCCTATGCTAAACAAAGCTGGCTGTTGCAGCCATCCAGGTTGGTGGGTTGGGGGGGACTACTGGCCATAATTTTGACCATCTAATGACCATTCCACCAAAGTAAAGTTGCAATTGGTGCAGTAGATTTAGACATGAAGATTTAAAAATGAATTTCCCACATGGTGATGTGTTAAACTAAGTTTGGCTGTGGCGGATATTTGGGTTGGTGGGCAGGGATGCCAGACAAAAATTCTAAGGACCATTCCTCCAAAGTTTGTTTGCAAATTGGCTCAGTCCTTTCAGACAAGAAGATTTAAAAAAAATAGCATCCTTCTTTTTCTATTTTTAGTAGGAGCTCCATCTTGGAAGGCAGCCGGGGATACCAGACATAATTTTGGAAAATGGCCATCTAAGGACCATTCCATCAAAGTTTGGTTAATTTGGACATAAGGTTTAAGATGAGAACATTTTTTTGTAATTGTTGACAGAGGAACGACAGATAACAAATGCAAAGTGATGAGAAAACATCTGTTTATACAGAATTTTCTGGCATCCCCTAGTGACTAATGGAAAACCTGTGCTTAACAAAAACTGGCAGAAAAACTAAGTATTATAAACAGTTGAACCAAAAAGAAGTTTGGAGATACCATTTGTCAGTGTTTGTAGTTACATATTATCTGTGTAACCCTTATATTGTGCAAATTATGAAAAGGAACCTACTAATTTTATTAAAAATCTTAAAGACTCAATAAATGAAAAAAAACTCATTCATTCCTAGTAAAAGATAGTCCAGAAATTTGAAACATTTATTGACCATGAAAACTTTGATACACAAAGCAAAGAAGAAAATTTCAAATTACAAAATGCAATGATGAACATTGTGGCACATGCTCATACGTATATTGTGGATTTGTAATGGCTAATGCATGCAAATTACAAAGATGAACTGTGAAGCAGAAAATCCCATACACTGTGTCTAGTGCAAAATTTGCAAAGAAATTTATACATTGGTCTAATTCTTTAGCCAAAAGAACTTGTTCACTGCCAACAAATAAAAGTTCTAGCATAAAAAAAGATTCCACTAAGTGCTCATCTTAAAACCTGCAGGGGTGTGTAGGGGGGTGGGGTGGGGGGGTGGGGGGGGGGGGGGGAGGTTGGTGGCGGTTTGGCGGGTTAAAAACATTTCCATTTAACGAAATGAAGTCTTCAAGTGATATCTTGACAGAAAGATTTAACTAAAAAAGTTTAGGCTGTCATTATATGGAGGATAATTTGGAATCTTTTACTCTATATAAACATGGAAACCATAATTACATCTAATACGTTAAATATTTTTACTGAAAATGTTTTGTGATTTATTATTTCACCTTCTTAGATTAGTTACATCATGATAACGTTACTCTTAGTTATTGTATTTATTCATGTATTCACCTAAAAATTGTCAAAAGACATGAAAGAACGAGTGAATTAATATAATGCTTGAAAATCTGATATATTCAGACATGATTTTGCAGACGTAGAAAGAAGCAGAAATGGAAAAAATGAAATTTGTACCTATTAAAGGATACAATATGGGAAAACTGTGGTATGAAAAAATGTAAAACTTTGCTATAACTTAGTATTGAGTCTTCCTCGGAAGACGTGTGTCGCCTGCTTGCTCTTTGGCAGTGCGGCAAAGAAAAAACGGA
>JAULBM010333899.1:0-12890 GCA_032357055.1 Geukensia granosissima
TTACCTGCTTACAGTTGGTGGATCTTTACACTACAAACAAGGGTACACTCAACTCACAACACATGTGATAATCTTTGTCAGTTACCTGCTTAAGTTTGGTGGATCTCTACATTACAAACAAGGGTACACTTGACTCACAACACATGTGATAAGCTCTGCACTATCACTAACCTGCTCCAGGTTGGTAGTTCCCTATACCATTCAGACTTGGCTCAACACAAATGTGAAAATCTCCGTTAGCTACCTGCTTAAGGTTGGTGAGTCTCTACACCATACAATGGTACACTCGACTCACAACACATGTGATAAATTCTGCACTGTCAGTTATCTGCTTAAGGTTGGTGGTTCTCTACACCATACAAACAAGGGTACACTTGACTAACAACACATATAATATACTCTCACTGTCAGTTACCTGATTAACTTTGGTGGGTTTCTACACCATACAAACAAGGGTAGACTTGACTCACAACACGTGATAAACTCTGCACTGTCAGTTACCTGCTTAACGTTGGTGGGTCTCTACACCATACAAACAAGGTTACACTCGACTCACAACACATGTGATAAACTCTGAACTGTCAGTTACCTGCTTTAGGTTGGTGGGTCTCTACACCATACAAACAAGGTTACACTTGACTCACAACACATGTGATAAACTTTGCAATGTCAGTTACCTGCTTTAGGTTGGTGGGTCTCTACACCATACAAAGAAGGGTACACTTGACTCACGACACATGTGATAAACTCTGGAATGTCAGTTACCTGCTTATGGTTGGTGGGTATCTACACTTATAACACTGTCTGCCTAGATATATCAGCAATATTGTTGAAGCCATGTAAACCCAAATAAATGAGCAAGTGTGTGCTTTAATAATAATTTCAGGTTTTGACATGTAAATGTTTACCTAAATGGAAATATTTTCAATGGTATACACACCTTGTAATATTTGCAGGTGGCCTGGTGATGTTAAGTTGTTCCACATGTATACAGCTGTTTATTTATCTAATCATTAAAAAACAAATTGTATTACTACTTTTCAGCTGTCAAGGGAAGAAGTTGAAAAAAATTATCAGAAGTTGATGAAAGAACATTTAGATTTACAGAGACTTCATAACATTCTTCAGAAAATGTCTGGAATGATTACAGTGGATCCCGAGAGACATTTTAAGGTATATCAGTTCAGAAAAAATAAACCTTTTTGTCATGGCATCACAATTGACCACTTGTGCTTCACCATTAAACACTTTTGCTTTGATGCTGTGACCTGAGGTCATGGGTCATCAACTTTGACTTTCTTTATATAATTCAATATATATGACAACTACAAGACAGCAATAGTATCTAAATGATAAGGTTATTAACAATGAATTTCTTAATACATATCAACTTGTTTTTACTGAAATGGTTCTCTCTAGAATTATTTACAGATAGAAGACAAAAGGAAGCAAGTTGTCTGATATAACTGTCTCTCATATTACTGTTTAATGATTTTACTGTGCCCATCATATTACAGTTCAACTTTCTGATGTTAACTTGCTGAGGTTGTATCATGCTGTGATTACAAAGTACCTTAGTTTCTATATATTACTGTGTTCAGCACAATTCAGTTTCCTATTACTATGTCCACACTTTTTGAAGTCTTCATTTGTTCAACTTTCTAATGTTTAAGTTGTGCAGTCATATTAGGATGTATTTGTGAAGCACTTCAGTTTTTGTTGAATGAAGTTGTTTTCTCTATTGAATCACTTACAAATTAAGACAAAAGTAAGCTTCTGTATAACTGTTTCTTACACAAAATTGCACAAAAGTTCCTTCAAGCAGCTTTTGTACTGTTTGCAGGCTATGAGAAGCCTTCTTAAACCATGCTTTATTATTTGATTTGTTTCAATGAGAGCTTTAGTAGTTTGTTAACAAATTCTCTAAATCTTTTGTCATTTTGCCGATAAAAGGAAAATGCTATTCCAAAGGATATGGAATTTTAAACATTTTTTCATCAAATATGATGGGATTTGTTTCAAAAAATAATTTTTGCATGATATGAATTTTTATAAATGATTTTGTTTTTCAGTTAATTTTTAATGGATTTCAAGACAAATGGGGAGGATCTGGCTGTACTCTGTTCCCTTTTTACTGTCAAACACATTACTGTGTCCCTTCATATTACATGTATTGTGTTCCTTCATATTACATGTACTGTGTTCCTCCATATTACATGTACTGTGTTCCTTCATATTACATGTACTGTGTTCCTTCATATTACATGTACTGTGTTCCTTCATATTACATGTATGGTGTTCAGCACATTTATACTGCCAATATATTACTGGGTTTAAACTTACCATAATTTTCATTTGTTCAACTTTATCATGTCAACATGCTGGGGTCATATCATATTGCATATGCAACCTTACTCAATTATGGAAATAATCTCTGGCATATATAGGCAACCACAATACAGCCCAACCGCTCTGGTGGAGAATCAATCAATGTAGGTTTTACAAATCACAGTATATTTTCTTTTCAGACAAATAAACAGTTAGAGTCTGACCTGTTTGATGCTACAAGAACAATAGAAGATCTACGTACTACAGGCAGAGAGACCAAGGAGGTATAATGGCATGAAATGCATGGTGTTGACAGGTACTAACAGTTCCTTCATTTGTTATTGTTTGTTTGCAATATCATTTTTATTTGCAAATTTTATTTTCATTGTATTAGGCCACATCAAGTTAATTTGTAGATTCATATTCACCAGCAACTAAAACATTGGGGTGGATGGATGGGAGCAAAACAAAGTTTTGGGATATATAGAAATCATCCTGTCTATCTATCTGTCAACATAGCTTGTAAGTGCATCTACTCCCAAACCATTCAATTTGTTTCAGTTTTACATAAACATTAGACACAATGTGTAGATATACATATAGGAAGGAAATCCATGGGGGACCTTGGGTATCTGTGAGTTTTGCTCAAATTATGTTGTGTTGCTTTTTATTTTTCAAGTGAAAATGGTAATTCCAGAATTGTAATTGTCATCTTGTGCTTGGCCATATTTATCAACATTTCTGCCTATAAATTTGTTAAAAAAAGTAATGGAACCTTAAACTCTCTGTTATATTTTGCTGTACCAAGGCCTTATTTCTTTTATTTTGCCAATAATATGCCTAATCATGGAAACCATGTAAACTTTGTTATGACTAGCATTCAATGGTTGAAAAGTAGGGTCATGATGGAAAGAGATACGAAGAATTTACGTAAATTTGAACTGCCGAAAAATATTAAAAATAATAAAATGGGGTGGGAGACTTTTCAGATGTGGCAGTCAAGGATGAGAATCTACAAAACAACTTGTGGCCTTATCACTGATTGTGATCATTTTATAGCATGATATTTGTTCTGTAGGATGTTTGCTTGTCATGTTTTAAAATTTATCTCAGATTTCTGAAATCCTCAATTTTTATCCAAAGATTATTATTTTGCCCAGTAACCCCCAATTACCTTTTGATTATTTCCTTAAGTGAGTCTTCAGAAGCTAATAGTTAAGTTTTAAGAAATCCTATATCTTTCTTTTGAAAGACAAAAACCATTAGAATATAAGGCAGTTCTGTTTCCAGACAATTTATTAGTATTTATTATTCAAAAACAAACCTATCACTAACTTTTTGCTTATTTTGTTTCAACTACAAACTTCTTCCAAACTATGAGAAGAACTTGAAAATTTATTTATTTATTTTGAGTTAGACCAGTATATTTCTTGTTTTACAGTCAGTCTTCTTTACAATGACCACGTTTGTGTCCATTCATTTGTGACTTAATTTGCTGTTTGTTAAGGTTTAAAATAAGCTATATTTGCACATCTTTCACAGAATATTATGTCAACAGAGCAAATAAAAACTTTTGTAAAGAATGTTTGTATAAGACTGGTGCCACTATATATTTAAGGCCAATGTTTGAAAGGGTTTCAGTTCTTCTCCTACCAAGCAGCTTTTGTTGGACCAAAAATGTATTGCAGGTTAAAAGAGGGAAGCATCTCCCTTACAAAATTTCCTTGTTTCATTCTGATCAGACTAAACCATAGCTGCCACAGGTAATTATTGTTTCTTATTGGCTGATTTTAGAAAAGTCTTCTTCTCTGAAACTGCTAGCCCAAGACAGGAAGTATCTTTTGAAAGTCCTTTACAAAATTTCTGTTCTGATCAGACAACAAACATTGCTGTCAAAGGCAATTCTTGTTTATGATTGATTGGTTTAAAAAATCACTGAAATCTTCCCATCAAATGAACTGAAATTTTATAGGAAGCATCTATTGGAGATTCTTTAAAAAATTCCTGATCTCAACTCAGTTTAACAACAAACATGGCCAGCATAGGAAATTCTTTTATATGATTGACATATTAGAATGACAACACTAGTATGACCATTTGGTTTGATCATTCCAGAATGGAGACACTGGTATAACAATTCCAGAATGGCCACACTGGAGTGACCATTCACAGTTTAATATCATATTAATGAAATACTATCATTAATTAGGAAATTTGATTGGAAAATATTTTGTACTAAAAATGAAGACATACCTTTAGATACATTTTCCATCCATATCCCAAAATATTTAAATTGTAAAGAATAAATTTCCAAAGTGTGCTGTCCTTACATTTATATAAATTCTTTTTTCTCTACGCTTGTTGCATAAGTGAAGGTTTTCAACCTATTGCCGGAACTGTGGGATATTAGTAACACACAAAACTTTAATTGTTATTTTTATTTTGAAGTGGGAAGACTACAACAATACATGCAGTTTAAGAGTAGCATGATTAAATTTTATAGTTTGATAATTTTTTTTAATGCATAAATAATAAAAATATGCATGTACCATCCAGTTACAATACCATTCAGCATGAATGAAGCTCGTTTTTGTTTCCAAACATTGCTATGTTTATCCAGCGTCTGTTATGTTCAAAATTAATTCAAAGAAAGATAACACTGATATTTATATTTATGGTGACCTTAACTTTGTAATATTATTTAGTGGATTTTTAAGTTACTGCATGGTAAACTATGTCTACAAGTCTATCAGAAATTTAATATTCTTTGGTTGAAAGGAATAAAAATTTATTTAATATTTCATTTGTAGTGGTATTTCAGGGGGAACATGTACCCTAAATTTGTCAAATGAAAATTTTACATGCAGGAAATCAAACAAATGAAGCAAAAAGCCTGATCAAATATTTTATCAGGTTTTGTAATTTACACATTTTGGATGGCTGTCTCATAGACAATCATACCACATCTCAATTTTAGGCCGTGGGATTTAAGCCTCCTTCTAAATGAACAATTGTTTTCATCTCTGCTAAAGATGAAAAATGAGACATTATGTCAATATAAATACCTTTGCTGACCATTTTTATAGGACTGCAAAAATTTTGTGGTCGTTTTATGTTATGGGCATGTTTATGGCTTTGGCGTCCAAAGACAGTTAGGTTTCCGTTCTATAACATTTGTTCTATTATTTATATCCAGTTGAAATTTTGCATTTGATTTCTCTCAATGTGAGCTTTCAGTAGTATATTTATGTATTTGCTCTATCTCTAACCGTTTTTGACCTTAAAGGGGTCAAAATGGGGGGGATTTTAATTTGTACCATATGAAATATATAAAAAAATTATTTTTCATCCAATTTTGATGTTTTTTTTTTCAAAATGATTCGGAGGTCAATGGATTTTCTCTATCTCTTACTGTTTTCAGCTAAAAGGGGTCTAACTGGGGGGAAAAGTCAATTTAGTAAAATGTAAAAATTTTAATTTTCATCTGATTTTGATGGGTTTCTTTCCAAATCATTCCTAATGAAAAAAATGCAAGAAAAATAACACCAGTTTTGAGGATAATGCAGGTCAAAATGATCACTTATCCAGTCATATTTCTGTGTCCAGAACTTTACTGTTTCCAGCACATTATTATGTACAGCAAAATACTTAGTCCACACTTACCCAAAGGTTCATTTGTTCACCTTTCACATTACAAAGTGCTGCGGTTGTGAATTTTCATTCTGTATAAACAGGTTCTACTGCCCGAATTAAACTGTTGAAGGGCAGAGAAGTTATGAGTCAACTGGTGAAACAAAATGGTCACTTTAAATGTCCCCTTGCCAACTTTTGTTGAATTGCCTGTCATTCCATAACAGCTGTGTGTATCAACATCCTTTAATGGATTTTGACCTTGGTACATTGGATTAAATATTAAATATCAGACATTCAAAACATGCTTAATTAAAAACAATTTGTCTGTCTTTTGTACATACCCTGTTCATTAATAAGTTTATAGGTTAAATGTTTTAGTTTCAGGGTCAAAATTGCTAAACTTTGTTTGGACACTCCAGAATTAACAACTTGGAACCTTGTGAGTTTACAGGGCCATAAGTCGAAGGTCAAGCAAGGTCACTGGGATAAATTTTGAGATTAGTGTTAACACAGGGAGAGGGTGCCCTTTTTGTCTTCATTGATATCATATTATTTATCTGTTGGATTTTTTGTTCTGAATTACCAAAAATTTTTCAGTAATTCCGAATGCATTTACTTTTTATTACAGGAAGTGTTCAAACTGAAGACAAATTTGAAAGAAACAAAGAAAACTGAGAAAAGACTCAGTGAGAAGGTAGGCCTCTGGTTGACAGCATTATGACATCTATTATGCATTATTACATATCTGATAATAAAGTACTTACTGTCAGAAATCTACTAAGAGTACACAACTGGATATGTTCACTTATTCTCATTTACATGTAACCTTTTCAAGCCTTGTTTTAAACATTTTAATATTAGTAGATGAGAAAACATTTTGTAAATTTACAGTTTTCTGTTGGTAGGATAATTGTCTTAAGGATAGTTCCTGATTGATAATATGACAAACCATAAATAATTTCTTTTGTCTTTTTAATAGAAAAATGAACTTGAAGCAGAGAACTTCAGATTGAAAGATGAGTTGACTGAGGCCTATGAGAAGATAGAAGACTTGGAATTTAGAATTGAAGAAATATCAAGCCAGCATGCTGTAAGTCTTATTTCAAATTATTTTAAATAAACAATATATGGAAGAGTATGTAAATGTTGTAATATAGTAGCCAAAACCTTTTTAAATTAGAATGTTCAGAACAAACAGAAATTTATCAGCACCCAAAGTTTCTGGTTTTTGATGTGATAATAAAGTACCATTTGTGCTCTTGATATAATTCTGAGAATAAACTTTTAGCTTCAGGAAAATGTTTGAAATAGAAATGTTTATATTATTGAAAAGAGGCATCAGGAATTTAAATGCATCTGTTGAATTCAGCATAACAAAGAATATATTACGCCCATGTTACCTTGAAATTCTTTCCGTTTGGCAGCAATATTTTCAACTGTTGCTAAGAAACCCATGCCATGAAAACAGGAAGAAGATAATTATCTCAATAAAAACTTCAATTTATCTAAAATTCGTGTAAAATTCTGGATGGTCTCCATTATAATCAAGATGCATTGAAAGATTGAAATGAACCAGAAAAAAATCAAAAATATTTGGCATGGATACAGACAGGAGTAATTGATAAGAGCTGTGTTATTGTAGTAGATGTAGATTACAGATGTAACTGATTAGTGCAAACTATCTCATTAGTATTACTGATTAGTCATAATTACCTTGCTTCTTATTTCCTATATTAACATGTTATTGATGCAGATATCAACACCTGGTAAAACTTTTTAACAATCCCAGGGCTACAATATTCTACACTGTCAGAAATGAATTGTAATGTCCAAAAACATTATTTCATTTAATGGTAGAAATCTGGACAATGGATATGGTTAAACATTATCATAAAAAATGAAGAAATGTTAAGAAGTTTAACTTACAATATGTATGAATATACTTTTGATTCTAAAGGACTGTTACATCAAATCAATTATCATTTGTGGGTGGTTTGACTTCACAACTTTGGTGATGAGGGAACACTCAATAAACAACAAGTGAAATCAAACTAACATATATGTACTTGTATATATTTAACATGCCTGTACTTTAGTAAGATTAAATTGCTGCAAAAATCATTTGAATTTGTAAAAGTCACCATCAACGTGTATTGTTTTACAGAATGTTCAGATACAAGGTTTGTCAAAAATAAGAATTATTTAACCTGAAGTAGAGTGTCAACTTTTTCAAATTATTGAACGATTTCCACAAATCTACAATAATTTATTGCCAAATTTCTATTCACATTACAATATCAGAGGTTTTCTTCTTAAAACATGGTCTATGACCCTGCAGGATAGGCTCTTTCATTCTGTGATCTTGATCTCAAGGTAATAATTTTTGGACTTAGCAAATAGGACAATTCATTTTATTTTATTAAAATTCCTTTATGTAGACTTTCAGAAGAAACAATAAGAGATAAACAATCTTTACAAAATTGAGGGAAGCTTTCTCAAAATAAGGGTAGACAGACCAGCATTTTTGACCAAAGTTGAAAAATTATATTTATATAATACAATGCTTTGCAAGTTTCTACTATAAGAATAATAAGGTAGAATGTCTCTTGTCATTACTTTTACATTAGATATACAAAACCTCACCTGATATAGTCATTAGGTAAGTGACCATATACTGATCACAAGAATTGAAAGTGCTTTGAGCATTAAATAAGATTGTTTCACCTTGTAACTTGAAAGGAATTTGTTTTTATAGAAAATGGATGTTTTCCAATCCATAGTTTATTGATGACTTTGATTATATTGTAGTTAAAAGTACATGTATAATATAGACTTGTCCAAGAAGGGGGAATGATTTCTCATTAAACAGTTTTAAAGTTAAACAGAAATTAGCCGTCACTGTATTTTGGTTTTTAGACTGGTCTTCTGTAGTTTTTAGGAGACCGACAATGTTGGGCAATATTATAACTTCAGAAGTCTACATGTTATGTATTTGCTATATAAAGCGTTCAAGCGTATAATGTGGCATTAAAATTTTTAATGAATACAGTAAATATTTAATGTTGAATTTAATTTATTGACACCTTTTATATAATCCAATAAACCATATATTCAGTTTAAATAGAAATGTTACTATAATCACTTCATAAATAAATAGACTTAAATACTTAATTCTGTATTTATTACAAATAATGTTTCTTGACACTTCTATCCAATTTTCACTTTATTATTCAATACACGGTGATCATAAAGTCTTTTATCCATTTAATTCTGTCATCATTCATTCAGTGGAGGGAAAAATTAGTTAATTAATTTTGAGGAATGTAAAAACTGGTGATGAATAACTTGTACATTTTTTTCCTCAGGTAAAATTAGGTCATTGTAGAGTTATGTCCCCTTTTATGCCATTCTGTTAGTAGAGAGATAAGAGAAACATTCATCAGTTGTAGAAATTGATTTACTGTGGCAATAGTTCTGTAACACCTGGATAACTTTTCATTTCCTTACCAATGTGTTTTATGGATATATATGTAATATATTCAGAAGTATAATGGACAATTATTCACAATTAATGGGTATGTGGAAGATTTTTGTAATAATTATAAATATGTTTTTAGAACGATTGTTTCTGCCCTGTTTTACAGTAATTTACATCTGTGCCAAATGATGAAGTAAATATTTATTATTTTAGATTGCCATGTGATGTTACTATTCTTAGCATATAATATTTTTTTATACATTCATAGATTTAAATGACATTACCAGTCATATTTATAAAAGAAATTTTCAGATATGATATAAAAAACTGAGCATGTATTGATCCCAGATTTTCTTTAAATCATAGAATTTAAAATAGGACCAATAATAGATAAAAAGCATTTATTGTGAAATTTAGGATAATTTGGTGAAATTATTTTGACAGGATAATTCCATGACAACCTTTATGCTGTTTATTGATGCCCCTCTAAATTGCTTGTATTTTAGCTGTAATTTTTTTACTTGTCCATGAACTTTAATGACAAATTGAGATTAATCACGAAAAATGACACTTCCCTATTATTGATGTTTAAAATAATTTGTCAAAAATACAACAGTTATAACCCAATATACATAACCATGTCAACGTTTTCAAATTGTTCAATAATTTGTCATGTTTACAACACATGTAATTTAATATCAAATTAGAAACATATTTGTGTATTTGGGAAAAATTTCTTTGTTAAATTAGACAATACATAAGTAACCAGACACCAAATATTAACAGAAAGTTGACCCAGAACTTTTGTTGTCTTATAAGAGGTTATGAAAATTAGTCAATAAAGTTTTGATTTTTGAAAGTAAAGTGACAAATTTCCATTACCAGGATGTGTAGTTCATGACTTATCTTGTACTAAAATTGAGAAGTGGCTCCTCACTGGCCTATAAACAAACAACTTATAGTCTATACATACCCTACCCAGAGATTATCAGTTAAAATAAACACTCCTTCATGTAGGATTGTAATTTAAGGGTAAATTTTCAATCTGGTTTATAGTTTTGGGAGTAATACCAGAGGCTTATATGGTAAATGTATTCAAATTACTTCATAATTTAACAAAATCTGGATTGTTTGTCTGAAACTTGTCAAGTTCCTCTGCAGTGGACACAGCTTGATGGAGAACATGTTTTTTATACATAACAAAGAAATAGTTAAAGGAGGCTAAAATTTAAATTTTACAGAAAGACTTGTGTAGAGTATTCTTGAATCCCTTTAAGCCATGGATAAATTTTATTACACTGATGTTGAAGATTCAAAGTGAAAAAGTGGCAATTTATATTTAATGACATGTGTGATGAGTTTTTTTTATCAGATTATGGTAGTTACCAATAGGTCCATGCTCGTGGCACTTGTTACTAATCACAGTATAAACATAAAATTGTCGACAATGTTGTTTACCAGTCCAGAGGGACACTTTTACCTGACCATACCTCTATAATTACACAGTCCATCCATCAATGAATTGTCAGTCCCTGGGGCTAATGTCACATCCACTTCTAGGAAGGCTAGGACATACTTGATCCTTTCAAGTTTTGTTTACTTTCAATATTTTAAATGAAAATATGGGTGGATGCATCCCTCTTATAAGCTCATTATTCCTAAACAAAATATTTGTATTAGCCAAGAAGTTGTTGACTTGAAATTTGGCATGCAGATTAAAAGGTTGATTTTAGGTGGGACCATTTACATTGTAGCTATAACAAGTTGATAGTAATAATGTATGCAGACTAGGCACTGTATATTACATTTAATTAACAAGGACATGCTATCAGTGATGCTAATTTATTGGTTCATTAATAATATGCACTGAGTGGGGCATGTATACAGATGACTAATTATCATAATTAACAAGGTGACTTTTATGTCATATCTGGTGATGTTTCATTGGTAGATTTGGGGTCCATAACATGTGGACCGTCAGCCAGGAGGTCAAATCTTCAGATAGATAATTATAAAAAGTTTATGATGTAATAATTGCTGGAAAGACAGCAATCCCTTCTGATGTTCAAATTCTATTACAATTTATTGGCATACAAAGCAATTATCTGGATTAACCTTCATGCTTACATGCCAAAATGAATAAAATTAAGTAGAGCTTCTTTAACAGGTTGTGTAGAAAGGAACAAGTATGAAGTTCAAGATCAATGTGAACAAGAAAATATTTTGTTAAAACTAGGAAACCTCTTTTTGTGGTGTGTTTGAGCTCAGCCTATGTTTGGGTGATCTACATTTTCAAATAGGAATGATTTATTTGGCACACTGAAATTTTTCCAATGGAATAGATGCCAAAGACTTGATGACAGTGCATTGCCTTAAGACTTTCTTTATTCCATAATATGCAAGGAATGTGGTAAGGGGAAAAGTGAGGCTTGAAGTCTTGGACCCACACTGGTGAATAAAACTAAGAGATTTGTTTTGTGCGTGACAGATCATAAACTCAGGATGAATCGATCAAACAATTTCAAAGCTTTTATTTGAAAAATTATTCTTTATGTGTAATAAATCAAGTATTTGTATTTACTTAAGATGCAATAAACATTTTAAGGATTGATTTTTATATTCAAGTTGTGTAACACCCATAATTTAACAAAACAAATGTGATGTCATCATGACCCGTATGTATTCTAAGATTATAATATGTCATACATGTTCAATTTTTATGGTAATTAACATATATACAAATTAGTATTCCTGTGATGAAGTCATTTCTTAGTAGTTGTAGGACCTACCCCTATAAGACACCCATTTACATCATTACAAAAATATCCTGTAAAATTACAATAATTGTACTAGTAAAGTAAGTGGATACCATAATTGGAAACATAACCATACTTAATTGTGCTGGACAGTTTATTTACAGAATATTGACCCTTTTTGTATTTCTTGTTTAGTTGGTGGCGTTATAAATGTTCATTCTTTATTTTAAGTGTGAACACCCTTAATTTATAAATTGTAACAGGTAGCTTCAGCTCTGCAAGGGGCTTTCAAGGAGAGTGGAAGAACAATGGAGATCTTCTTATAAGCAATTTTTGTGTCAGTCACCTGCTTCTCACAGAGGGACATCAATGGATCACTTTCTATGATCAACTTGTGTCTGGCGTCTTGTGTGACAAAAATTTGTGTCACATTTTTCTCAGCCACCATGCTGATAAGCTTCCAGATATTTAGCACAGAGCCTCAGTATGGATATTGAACATATTGCATGTCCACTTCTGTTTGGCTTTATTCCTTATTGACCTGTGGGAGCAAGGACACATGTCTTCTGAGGAAAACCCATCTAGCAAAGAATTCCACTCAAACCGGTGCTAGGGGCTGTCTTGAACTTACAGTGAGGTGCGAGTTTTCACTCCGTGTTGAAGGCCTCACCGTGACTTTGAGATGAAGAACAGCA
>JAULBM010333910.1:0-12890 GCA_032357055.1 Geukensia granosissima
GAAGCCCATCAATGTAGTCTGCCTCATATGAATAAAGGAACAAATCGGCAAGAGTGGTGCACAATTAGTGCCCATTGGAATGCCGTTAGTATAAAAGATCCAAAGGCGGAAATGCATATATGTAATTTAATAAAGCCCAAAATTCGCACTCCAGAAAAGCTTAACATAGATTACAAATCGATACGTGAATTTTTTTTTGTTATTCAAGGTATTTTATTTTCGCAATTCCCAATTGTCGATTCTGTTCTTCAATATAAGCTTTTGCTGAAATAAAACCTACTCCGAATTAAATACTCCTCTCAGGTTAATACTTCATATTAACCGGTAAATTATTACCTTTGGTATGTTAATAATTCTGCCTTTTAGCTTACAACGCCATAATGAGTCTGCCCCTGCAATTTCAATGGGGCCATCAAAAGATAATTAATGTCAATATATGTAGTCAATAGATGGAAATTGAAACATAGTAATATTTAAATTTAAAGTACCGATAAAGTCGTAGAATGAACAAAAAAATAAAAAAAAATAATTTTCAGTTTTAATTTTCATGCGTAGAGGGTGAAGTTTTACCATGTCATGTCTGAAACGAATCATTTACGATTCGTAAAAAATTAAATCACACTTACCAGAATTCGTCAGAATATAAAAATCCAATATCACATAATTTCACATGTTTTCACGAGATTTTTTTCTATCGTCCTATATAAAAGCACTTTCATTATTGAAATTAAGTTTACCTGCTGCGGTTATTCATTTCTTTGTTTCTTTGAATTGTTTAAACACGTGGTATTGTTATGATTTGGACTCGTCCAAATGAAGTGAAGTAAGGTACCTAAAATCAACAAAATATACGAACATTTTCATTTATTTGTCGGTTTGTAAGTTGGTTAAAGGATTCAGTACGGTTTTTATTTCATTAAACAGCTTCGAAACAGAAAGGTGTGCATAAATACCCCTCGGGATTTCGTCTTTCGTGGTGTTTAGTCCCCCTTATTCTGTCTCTCAGCTGTTTAATTGAATTAAAAACATACCTTCATCCTTTAACGTTAACGTAAAATCATAAAATCAGGATAATTGGAATAGGTAGGAGAGTATCGAATCAATAGTTTTATAAACCCCGTAGAGGCAGGGGTATAAAGCCTGTAGTAGTAATTTATGCGACAAAAGCAATGGCGTCTTCAGGAAATCCTGAAATAAAAATGCAGAGATGCAGTAGATTTAGTATAAATTTCATTGTAACAGTCATTGAGAAAGTCAAAATAACACAGTTATTGTCTCATGGACAATCATATTACATCTCCTATTGTGAAATTTCCAGGTTGCATACCATCAACCGTGAAGCAATCTATAAACAACTCTTAATAAAATTAAATAAATATCGAAAAATTATAGATTTGAAATATACGTTTATAATAACCATGAGAATTTCAGTATGCTATAGGACACTTCAAGGAGTTAGCACTCATCAGTAGCATTAGAACAAAAAATATAGGAAATCCGTATTTCCATTGCTTAAGAATTTATACAAATGCAGAAATTAATATAAAACATTATTTGATAAATTTCATATTAGACAAGTCTGGCTGATGAATACCTAAGATGACATATGGTCCACGTCCAGAGGCATCGACTCAATTGTTTCAAAATACAAATTTTTCAATATTAATTTAACATGGGAAATTTAAGTAAAGAATTGGAGATATAGCGTGATTGTCCATGCGACAGGAATCCACAAAAATAATAGTCGAAATTAGAATCAATCGGTCTAATTATGGCCTTCAATAATGAACCGGGGTTTTTACCAAAACGTAAGTTGTAAAAGGCCCACAAAATACAAAATGTGAAACTATTCATTAAACACGACAATGTATTGAAAAAAAATGGTGAATTAATAACGAATGAATAACAATTAATGATTATTTAAACAACGGCAATCTCTAAACTACAGCTTTCTGGCTTTAGAAATACACATTACAAGCAGTATTTGGCAAGGTAAACCAGCTTGTGAGCCCTCAACATATCTTCATTTCAATGAGTAACTTCTCATCAGTAGCATTAAAACTAAAACAAAAGAATTCAGTATCCAAACATAGTAATAGAGAACTAAAATCCAAACAAATCGAAATACGGCGCCATTTCTGATTTCAATGACATATACTCAATCGTAACCAAATAAAAAAAAACTTTCTATTCAGCTTTTTGGGGTTTTCTCACATGCGTATCCTACGCTGAACTTTTGAAACCGTAACTGACAGTTAACTATGTCTTAATGGAAACATGTACAAATTACAAAATTCACAATATTAGTTATTCATTTCAAACTTACTTACTACATGGGCTGTCTACCTTCCTTCCTTCCTCACATTAATTTTATACCATCAATGATGCTGCTCAAAGCAAGCAATTAACATACAATCATGATAATTCAGTCACAGTTAAAAGACAGAATATGAGTTATATGTCAGAAAGACACAATGCACGTATCACATACTTTTATAAACCTATTCCAAAGCCGAATTTAACTGCATGTGAACCGCTTTTCTGTATTTGCCTGTGATAAATGTGCAGACTTGTTGGCGTTTAATAGACTACTAGAAGTATTTTCATTCCCTTACTTTAGTAGTTAACATTAATGGTTTCATTAGGTTGATACCTTTATTGTCTATTCTCAACATGTCTAGTCCTAAAGATTAAATAAAATAGAAGAATGTTTACTTTATTATATAACGAGGTTCCCAATGTTGAAAAAATATGGAGAATTTTGCTATGCTATATATACATTTCAAGGAGTAACCTCTCATCAGTTATACTTTATGTCAGAGTTTGTTGGAACGTGTAAAAACGTTATGGAAGAAAAACTGTCTGTCGTATTCTTATAAAACAGTGTTTATTTTGTAGATTGAAAAAAGTGCAAGAAAGTTGTAGTAATACTTTTTAGCAAATGTGATGTTTTTAAGTTGCACCGTGTTTTCAATTCTCTACGGGGATTTTACATTGTAAAGTCAGCCATGTGTTTGTCGGAAGTGGCTCTTTGCACGCGCTAGCGCGAGACCGGGAGTGCACATTGTCAACGCTGCGTAATAATTAAGTATTTAAACTAGGATTTGATAACATGCAAAAATGGCTTCAGCCGCACTTAAAAAGAAATTAAAAAGAAATTCTTCTTATATGAATTGCAAGAGAAGGTCCGAACAAAAGAAATGTGCACAATTTTTTAAAATTACTTTATCTATGTCAAACTTAAACGCTCCCGCCTAAAACGAAGATGGCCGACCCTCAATATTAAATCTCCGTAGAGAATTTCAGGGGCAGATAATAGTGTGTAAAACGTTTTTAAAGGCGTTAAACATAAACCGTTTACTGTGGGATAATTCTTTCTTTTGATTAAATATAAATACAAAGGCAGAATCGCACAAATAAATTTCTAAAGCTCGAAAATCGCACTCCAGAAAAGCCTGACATAGAGTATAGTTTGTTTCTTCATGGAGAATACAAAACAGAAAAACCCATCAAAATTTGATAAAAAAAAAAATAGATGAACTTTCAGTGTGGTGCGATCTAGTTTTACTCGATGTTGAAGGCCTCATTGTGACTTTAGAAATAGAAAGGCAATCAAAGCACTGTTCCTTTGTTTGGGATTTACTTGTATATATGAGTTTTTTGTTTTATTTACAATATATCCCCCTTTTTTCTATAACATTAAAATATAAGAAAATTTGAATTTGGTCTTCCCAAAAAAAAAAGAGGAGAGACAAGATCCACAAAATTAATCCCCAATATTGCAAATGGGGATTTAATCACTGTGTTAAAGTTTTAAATGGATCCATACACAAGAGAAGAAAAAGATATTGAATGGAAACAGAGGACACTGGATTACATATTACACAACTGAAAAATTTTCGCAGTTGTATAATTAGTTAATAAAATGTACAATTTACCAATATTGGACTTTGCAATGTGTTTATGACATAATTTCACACAGCCCAGGGTATATGGTTGAGGATAACAGCATTAATGAACTTTTATTAATCAAACACATAAGTTAAAATTCATTCACACCTTTACTTTTTAAAACTATTTAAATGTATTTGTTATACCTCTACAAAATCTTCATATGAAAAGTTATTTCAATAAAACATCAATTTTTTAACTGTTTAGCAACAGTTATAATTTTCTAGAGCAGTATAGACAACAGTTCTAGTTGCCTTTGTCAATAGTGTTGTCTGTTGACCGCAGAGTTTTATTTCAATTGGCTAATCACGTCATGTGATCAGTTCTGATTGACAAAGGTATAACAAAACAGTTAAAGTCTGGATTCTTGGTCAACAGCTGTTTTTGTTTGACCATCCGACTGAACTGTTGCCCTCAGCCTAAGGCTTTGGGTCAAACAAAACAGCTGTTGTCCTTGGATCCAGTCAATAACTGTATACTTTTGATTGTAAAAACAATATCAGCTCATATCAAAATCCACAACAATGTAAATTAGATAAACAGGTAAAACCCCAGCATTTAATAACACACAATTCAGTAATATAATACCTGATATCCACCAGGAAGAAAAACCTTTAATTACAGCACCAAAGAAAAAAAACATATCCAGCAAGAAAAAAGTCAGTTATTGTTCAATGGTATACCAGTACTTTAAATATTTACAAATCTGCAAGTGGATGTCAATGCTTTTGAGTGTGTGTAAAGGTTTATAGTTAAAGTATGTTTCACTGAGCTGAGTCTCTCACCTTTTATTAAATTTAGAGAAATCTCTTGGAGGGATCTTCATTATTCTTATAAAATGTTCATGGTAACTTTTGTATATTAATTTTTTATACATATTCATAGTTTTTCTCCACTCATATGAAAAATGAGGAAATTTTTTTTCCCATTATAACAATTTTTGCTTGCAAGATTTGAGAATTTCAGAAAATGAAAAATATTTTGATAGATCTTTATATCTTTTAAAATATATTTATGTGTAATGTCAGAAAAAATAACCTTGACACTACCAGGACTGCAAGATTTTAGACCTCATCGGAACTTAAATTTTTTTCACAAAAATCAGCAATATTCACATGAGCACAGGACAAACAACAACACCTATGATACTTCACACACCAAATTCTATTGTCAGCAAGATACATGTAGTTTAAATTCATTTTAAATATCCTTTTTGATTTTGTTATTGTTTTAAGAATGAACAGTCAAAACATGAGAGACTCAGGTTCAGTTAAACATACTTTAGGATTTTCTCCTCCTTATTAACCTATAGTTGAATAATAAAAGTTTGAATGTCATCCTTCATGTACAATAAACTGAAAGTTTGTCAGCAATAAGGGATTGCATAGCTCCTTTTCAATAGTTTAAAAAAAGCAAATATATGACATTAGTACAAATGTATATAAATAGCTTTCTACCAAGAATCTAATAGCTACCCTAGCCATTTTACTTGTGCTGATATTTTAATTTCTGTCATGATTCATGTGTTTTATCTATTTCTTAAGTGATGTGATATTTTAAGATAAGACAAATACTCTACTTTGATTGGTCTATGCTACAATAAGGTTACTTTTTGAGAAATTTCTCTTGGCTGCTGTTATTAAATCTTGGTTTCCGAGATTATACTTTTCTTGTGCAGTCTGCTTAATTTCTTTTGCATAGCAACTGCTAACATCATAGTTAAACAAATCATGATATATTTTTTTGCTTGTACCTTCCAACAACAATAAGCCACATGAAATAGAGTTAATCATAAGAGAAAAATGTTTCACAATGATTTAAGGTGGTTTTTTTATCAAATCATGTTAGTTATTTTTCTGAAGCTGAAGCTATAGTTTCTTAAATTTGAAAAATAACTAGCAAGATTTGATTAAAAATCGTAAACCACCCTAAATCATTGTGAAACCTATATGTCTGTCACAGCAAAAGAGACTGTTCAATAGTGCATTTAGAAAGAAGGCAATAGGAACAGTATGATGATATAAGATTCCATTATCACATAGTGATGCATCCTGTGTAATCAGACCACTACTTAAATTTGAACAATTCTACCTGTTAAAACCAAACTCCTGTCCAAACTGAACTAAATCTGATGCTGTTTATACATGTTTCACTTTGTCACAAGAAAATCAATTTTTTAATTGTCATAAACAAAAATCTCCTCATTTTACTACAACTTTTCAAGGATATTTCCTATGTTGTTTCATAAAACTTTTCCATCTGATGTCTTTTTAAGTAATCAAAACAAACTTTTAATTCAATTAAGTTATTTTAAACTCTTAGACAAAACTTAGTATTGAGTCTTCCCCAGAAGACATGTGTTGCCTGCTTTCTATTTTCCTAGAAAGGCAAACATTAAAGGCAATAAGTTTGGTCAATTTCTGATGGTTAAGAATGAGTAGGGTATTGGAAATTATAACCCCCTCTCTTTTCAGCATATTGCAAGTCAAAAGTCAGTAAGAATTTACAGCATTGAATTCCTGGGAATATAAAATAGGATTTGCAATTTTTTCTCACAGTCACTGCATTTTTAAGTCAAAAGTGAAGCCAAAAATATTGATTTCTGGAAAAATAAAATAGGAGGTGCAATACTACCTCTGTTGATAAAGATTCTGTTAAAATTTGATTCGTTAAGAAGGAGTAGCAGATTAGAAATTGTTGCCCCCCATTTCAGCATACTGCAAATCAAATTTGCACAAAGAATTTACTGTACTGAATTCCTGGGGAAATAAATGGGAGGTGCATTACTACATTCATTTTTAAAGAATTTGTGAAAGTTTGTTCATAATTTTCATTGAGTGTTTAAGGAGGAGTAGCAGATTAGAAACGGTACCCCCCTTTTTTTTTACTGCATTTCAATTTAAAATATTGAATTTTTGGAAAAATAAAATAGGAGGTGCAACACTATGCCTCATAATAAAGAATGTGTAAAAGTTTGCTTAAAATCAGTTCAGTGGTTTAAGAGTAGTAGTGGATAAAAAATTGTGCAACGACATGGACATACAACGACAGAGTGATCCCTATATGTCACCCTGCTAGAGCAGGCAAGCAGGCGACACAAAAAATGCCACTTAGACTAAAAGATAAGCACAGAAGTATAACTTGGAACATTTTGTCCTAATAATAAACCATCCTTGCAAAACTGTGATTTTTAATATCTAAAAATAGTTTGATTGAAGTTGCCAATCAATTTTCCAAAACTAAGGCCTTGATATCACAAGATACACCAAAGTCACATTCAATGGCATTTAGAGGGTGGGAAAGAAAACAAGACAAGTAAGGTTAAATCACCTGAAAACATGTTTAAGTCATATGAGCTGCAATGTTGCTTAATATTAAAAGACTTACTGGACTGTCTTTGGTCTAAAACAAGAAATAAAAGGTCTACTTTTAATGGTAGTGCATTATAACTGAATTCCTTTTCAACTTATAAGGGAGATAATCCACAGATTATAAGCTAAAGGTTCAGAAGTCTCAGCCTGTATGGCTCACCCAAATTTGGCAAAGCAGTTTCAGAAGAGCATATTTTTTAATGAATCAGCAAAACAGAAATAGGAAATGTCAATGTAGCCAAATTTTTAGTTTGATCGCAAAGAAATGAGGAAACTTTGTAAAGGACCTCTCATAGATGCTCCACATCAAATATTAAACCATTTTGCCAGGGGGTTTCAGAAAACAAGATTTTTTTTTTTATGTTTCGACCAATCAGAAACAAGAATAGTCCATGGCAGCCATATTTTGTGTCCCATTTGTAAAAAATGAGCAAGCTTTTTAAAGAACCTTTTATAGATGTGTCATGTAAAATATTGTTCTATTTCGCAAACCAGTTTCAGAGGACATGATTTTTTTTTTTATGTCTCAGCCAATCCAAAACAAGAATTGTCCAAGGCAGCAATGTTTGTTGAAGGATCAGGACAAACGGACAACTGAGCAATCTTTGTAGAGCCATATATAGATCCTTCCTGTCAAGTTTGATTCAGTTTTGACCAGTGGTTTCAGAGGAGTTAAAATGTGAAAAGTTTTTGACAGACGGCGAATGACAGATGAGGGTTGACGGATGCCAATGATGACCAAAGCTAATACGGCCTATGGCCAGGTAAGCTAAAAAATTTTGAGTTTCATAAAATCACAAGCTCCCAAGAGCCTGTAATTGCTCACCTGACTCAACAATGAAGAGGTCAATTGCAAGCATTTCCCATGACAGGGTGCTTTGCTATGTCTACTATTCAGCTGACATCTTGGATGATGCACTGGAACCAAGTACAACTTACTAAGAAAATGGAGAAAAGCAGATTTGCTGTGTTTTAACTCATACAGTGTTTAAAATGTAGTCATTTGTATGTGTTCAACATCAGGCAATCAATTATAAACCAAGTTCTCAGTTGACTACTATCGTGGATATTGCTTCAGGAAAACTAAGTAATAACACTTGGCCAGGACCTTGTAAGTTTCATCTGTTTCAGGTTTGATTTTAATCCACCAAGCTGTTGCCAAGACAAAGTTGTATGTATTTCATGTATTCCTGTTTCCTGCTGGTGGCCATGTTGGACGATAGATCTACACCAAAAACAATTTTTTTATGATCTTCAGAAGAACATCAACATCAAGTTTAGTTTCCATCTATTCAGTGGGTTTCAAGAAGCTGTTTCATTTTTTTCTATAAGGTCATATGTTATATTAAGACAGTCAGCTTGGATGACTGAGGGCCCCAAAATGACATCAGTAATAACAGTTGTTAAGGAAACAGCAATGCCATAATAATAATTCATTTTTTGTGGTTCTCATTGCAAACAGAAGGAAAGTGATGGCAGACTGTGATAAGTAATTAAAATGTCAACAAAAATATCTAATTTAAAAAAAATCATCTTCAGTGAAAACATAATAAAATGTACAAGCTAGTAATCAACAATAAAAAATAATTGACATTCATGCAAATTAACAAAAAAATTATGGACCTACGTGATCATGGTTGACCTAAAAATAAATTGACAGAAAATCTCTACATAATCAAGTCACTGATGACCAATCTTACCTTGGTAATATTAGGATGCTTGGAACACACAATTTTTAAAGTAAGCCTTATAATCATTTAATCAATTATAAAATATAATCAAATCATTTACCTAAACCTAATGTGAGGAAGTAAGGAAATTCTTTTCTTTGTGTTCAGTCTATTATTAGACTAAAACCATCATCCCTACAGTGATGCTTACTGAGATGCTGAATAAAATGCTGAAAGTGGACTAAATAAATACAATTCTACTGAAGTAGGGTTTCAATCAGCTTAACAGTTTCAGACAAAAAAGATTTTTCAGTGAATTTCTTATAAATACAATTTCTAATGTGGTGGCTGTCTTTGCAGGCCGATGGGGTCTTAGATCAAATTATGCAGACCTGTTTACCTTTTTTGGCCTGCCGGAGTAGTATGTGGGCTTTTCTAATTGTAGTTTGCAAGTTATAAGTGTAGTATTTTTAATTCCGATATGTATGGCGCTAACATGTATAATGGTCAAACTTCAGTCTGAATCAAGTATTTGTGCAGTGTATGTTTACGTGCATGGACAAGATTCTTTTAATCCTGGTTTCAAATTTAGTAACCAACAATATACCATCTGGTTTAATTCAATTGATACTCAAAAATTAAAGCTTTATTCAACAAACATATTTTAATTCAGAAGCCGCTGTGTCATTGTGAATCGTTCTTTCGCTTCAGCATTCCGCCATTGAAAGCTCAACACCACATGCGTTTCCAAGGAATATATCAGTAAAACATTTGAAGGGAAGTGATTATCGTCTGTTCCCATAAGCGCTTCAAGTACATGCCATTCGAAACATTATCAGTCTCTTCGTCCCATGGCAAACAAATACATATACCACTTAACATTTTTAACAGATTTTAAGGGAATGCATAGAAAACATGCATGAGGGCGTAGGGCGTAATTTAGGACTAAAATACATAGAAAATACACTCAAATTGTAGTTGTAAACAGGTCTGAATTATGGAAGGGGTATTTCTTAATTTTCAAAGCAGTTTAAGAAGAGAAGATATTAAGAATTTTTTACATTTTTTTTCTATTCCTTAATAACTGAAGTCATCTAGTTTAGGAGAAGGTACTCTGGAAAAAATTTATTAGAATGACTCTGAATGAGCATTCAAACAAAATTTGGTTCCAATTAGCCCATCTGTTTCAGAAGAAATTTTCAGGTAAATTTGGAGAGACTGACAACAGATACAAATAATGTCAAAATCCTAATGACGTTTTTTGCAAAGTAAGCAAACAAAAAGAAAATCCTATTACAACTTGCATTTACTACACAAAAGGTATATTATTCAATTCAATCAATGAAAATCCTTTGAGAAGTTATATCTTCATTACTGTTTCATTTTATTCAATCAGTTGCTCCATGATCTGATTTAGAAATCAGTCATATTCTGTGAGCTATATAAATTGTGTAACCCTACCATCTTAATGTTACCATATAATTTATCCTAAATTAGTGTATATTCTAGCATATTTTGGATGTTCAAAAAATTAAGGATATGCTATATATTGCTGGCCAAAATTTGATAACCCCTTCAGAATACCTATGATTTCAGTATTCTCAAATCACTAGGATTAAGAGTGACCATTAGTATTTGTGAAATCTATGGGTGGTATCAAATTTTACACAGTATAAACCTACACAACTCAAGGACTATCATCAAAAACCAAAAAAATCTTATGAGAGGGTTCCTAACTACCTCTGCTTATGAATTAAGAATTATGTTAGCCACAGTTTGAAAATCAAAGAGCCTTGACAACTATAAACTTTGAGGAAAATGATTATTTTGAACTACTTACTAGATGTGTAAGACCGGGAAGCATGTCAACCACACCCATGCCAACAAGTCTCCCCCAGGCTGCGCCAGTTGCTAGGGATGGAATGAAGACTCCACTGGAAACACTGAGTCCATATGTCCATACACTCAGGAAAAATAATACTATAGTAAACACTACTAAACTAACTGGACTGTGAGATTCTGAAAATTATAATATACCATACCATTAGCTACAGAAGGCAGTGATTATAAGTAGATGTACATTTTTTACAATGAAGACTGTCATTTTTTAAATTTGGATATAATTTCCTGTCAGTGCTATTCCATTATATATACTAGGGCCATAACTTAAATTGCAATTGGCTTAGCAAGATTTTAAAATAAATTTGGAATAGGAACCAATTACTAAATAAGCTTGGTTGTGGTGGCCTTAATGGCTTGTTGTTGGAATGTATTTCTGAGAGCCGACTATAAATCAAAGTGCTGATAGCACTGGTAGATATATTTGCAATCAAACATTTGTAAAATAATTTTATGCATGTCATATATATACATACAAGAAACAACTGTAAAGATAAATTGTCAGAGGAAAACAAGTGTGTGTTGTTTATTCCACCCTTGAATGCTTAATACATTAGTAGGCATTATAAAGTCACACCTTTATCAATGCCCGGTAGTCGGTAAACACTCAAAATAACGTCTGGCATTATATGTTCTCATAGAAAAATCCTCTAGCAGCATGTTTAAACGATTGTAATGTTCCTGATTTTTAGACAGCATTTTCTTCAGCTCATGCAACCAAAATAATTGTAAATTAACCCTACATCATATCAGGAAACCAAGTTTGACCCAGAGCCCAGAAGGGGGAGTACTCAAGAAAATTTTCAATATATTGGATTAATTGTACAATGGTTTTGGGTAAAAATTTTAGAATTTGCTATTTTGGGGGTACAATTTTTGGGCGGTATTTTATGGGGATTGGACTATCTTCCAATGTTGACTTTCAATAGGTAATTATTAAATAAAAGCCCCAGAAGAGCCTATGTTGTTGTTAGGTTTCAGGTTTTGATACCAAGAAAGAGTGCTTTTAGTTTGCTTAAGAAAAAAATATCTTACACCATGCAGACATACATAACATAAATGAACAGTTGATTCTAAGAATCTGGTGTTTCTTGATGAGGATAAGATTTAATCACAAATAAATACTAACAAAATACCAGTTTGAAATAAGTTAAAAGTAATAATTAGGTCAAAATGCATTCCATAAGTTATGAATCATGAAAGTATTTCTGCTTTCTTATCCTTAAAGTTCATCAACAGTAAACCATTTATCAAGAATAAGCTGATGCATACATGTAGACTAACCCAGAAGCCAACTCCTAACTTTTCATTCCTGTACTGACACTAGAACATGATTATTTTCAAATGAATGCTTCTTCAACAGAATACATCTGTGTTAATGATAACATGATACATGTAGTATGTTTTATACAACCAAGTCAATGAAGTGTAAAATCTTTCAGAATAAACTAAGATTGGTTGGATTATTCCTCCTCACTAGGCTCATTTGTAATTTTTATAGCGGTAACATAACCCTGTCATGAAAACTAAAACTGTACCAATGTCAGGGGAGCTAAATCAATGTTACAATGGACTTTTCCTTGTTGGTTACCTGCCTTGTCATTAAAACCCAAGTTTACTATTAAAGATGATTCTATGTCTTACCAATAAAAACTCAGACCATAGGGAAATATTTAAATTTTTTTTTAAACCAGCCATAGGAGAATATCTGCTAATTTGGTTAATTCATCCAGCTGTTAAAGAGCTACCAACTTTTAAAATGTTAGCAAAGTGTGAAGAAAAGTGTCCAGGACAGGAGGAGGACAAAATCTGGCAAGAAAGTTTTGCTTTTTGCAATAGCGGAGTACAGAATTGCATTTGTCAAATATCTTTCTTAAAGATAAAAGACCTAATATTCCTTCCAAATAATATAATGACATTAATCTTTTCTCAATCTAAATATAACTGTACTCAGGAATTTTAACTGATGTTTTTGTCATCTCACTTGCCAAAGAACTTG
>JAULBM010333921.1:0-12889 GCA_032357055.1 Geukensia granosissima
ACCAGTCAAACAACGGAGGTGTAACTTGTATATATATTTGGTTCATCCAAATAGACGTAGGAGCCGGGGTCATGAGGGGCAATTGCCCCCTCACTTTTGAAAGTCGGGAATGGCATGGTGTGGGGCAAAACTATGCTCTTTCCATCCCACTTATTTTCAAGATTACTTCAGTTACAACTTCATTTAAAAGCTTAGAAAAACAAATAGTAATATAAGCACAGAAACCGGTGATATTTTAGCCTACCACTAACTATCACTACTATTTTTGGGGCTTTCCGCATTGAACAGTTTGCCCCCCTTCACTAGCCCTACTCCTATGATGCAAAACTGATTTGAGTAGTTAAGACAGAAAAGAGCACGGACTTCGTAACAGTTTTGCCGTCTTACTTTGACATCTTGGTTACATATAGTGAAGCTTGTCAACTTCAATTTTAATATTTACTTTGAAAAAGGTTTTTGTCAGTGTCAAAATTTTTGACAAGTCGAACGGGTTAATATTTACTGTAATTGTTTAATGGCTACACTCGGACAATCACTTGATTCACATACAATAATTAACGATGGTACTAGGGTAAAAATGTGTTTTCCCCACACATGTTTCACATTTGTGGTCACATATGTTTCACATATGTGTATTTTTACATGTGTTTCACATTTGTGGACCATACCACCCAAATACCTTAGCTTATTCTTATTCATAATATTCCAACTTTAAAACCTATGTGAAACATTCGTATATTTACACGCATGTGTCACATGTGTATTACCACATGCATGTCACATGTGTGGCATTTTTCATCCCATTCATAAGCGTGTCACACGCATGTGAAACACATGTTTCACGGATGTGTCACATGTGAGGCATTTTCAGTGGTGTAAGAAGTTGTTCAATAAGCATCTGGTCAAAATTTCTGCGCTCCAGCATTTTCGAGTGTCTGTGAACTGTTAATTTTTGTATTCAGTTTAGGTAAATAAATGTATGCCACTTTGGAAACCCCCAGTCTGGTAAAGCAGATTGCCTGTATATTACGGGTATCTAACAATGTTTGCAATTGTGAAATTTACTATGTGTATGAACATAAATGATTCATAAATTAATAAAAACAAAATATTTCTCCGGTAATAAAAGAAAGCTAAGAGAGGGTTAGCTTTTTAGAAAAGCTATTACTTGTTATTAATATGAATTAAAATTACTACAGATGGAATAAAAATTCTCCTCACAACGATCAATCTAAGGATGTGCCAAAATAAGAGTTATTATATAAAGAGAGTAAGACAACATGTCACCCTCCTGTAGAATTAAGGTTGTACTGCCTTATGTAAAGGATTTGTTGGAAGAATCTACAGTGTGAACTCTATAATGGCATTAACTTGGCAATTGATGAGTGTCAGATTATTTTACTCTCTCTCTCTCAGTATGATAGAGACATCAGAGACAAAAAAAAAACTTCCTCTTATCCTATTATTTATTAAAGTTATAAACAAAATTATGATAAAATTAAAAAAGAAAATTAAATAAAACATAAAATCACATGAATTCAAAATCATTACATATCAAACTTGTATAAATGTGCCAAAGTGTTGGCAATAAAAGCAAATATCTTTTTTAAACAAGCAACAGAGAATTGAAGTCTATATCTTTTGAAAAGAAAAGCTCGAATTGGCAAACCATACCTGTCAAGAAAGGATCTCTCACATGCATTTGTCAAGGATTTTGCCAAATTTGATAATTTGTCAATAAAGTCCGGATTGCTTAAAATCAAGTGGTCTTTTTATAGAACCATGACAGAAGATACCTTTCTCCAAGTTGAAAGGTCTTTGACCAAATAACTAAAAAGATCTTCTTTTAAACTAAAGCATCCTTTCTTCTTTTAATAGAAGTAAGAAATGTGACATGGTTGTCAACGAGACAGTCATCCACCAAATGACAGTCAAATTTAAACTTCTACAGGTACCATTATGACCTTCAATAATGAACCGGAATATATTCCATAACGGAAGTTGGAAACGGCCCTCAAAAGACGCAATGTAAAACTATTCAGAAAACATGACAATAGACCTAATCTATTGAAAAATGGTGAACACGTAAAAATAAATGATTAATAAAACAACAACAACCACAGACTAGAGGTTCCTGACTTGGGACACTCATATGAATGGCAGATTTAAACCAGTTGGTGAGCGCTTTACCTTCCCTTAACATGGGAAGTGATGTGGCAAAACAGCGATGACAACATACTATAAAAATCTGTTGATATGGATTTAACACCTGTGACCGATACTGAAAACCAACAACAAATACAATTCAAATAATACACGATAAAACAAAAAGTATCGACATCGAAAGAGTACTCAGTAGCAGATAAGTAATTTTCATTCTTTTCAATCCCAGAATAGAGAAGAGTAAAAAAACTCGTAATGGATAGGCCCAAATTTAAGCATCTGGTCGATGACCCTGTTTAGTTGAGCGACGTATGCGACTCTGAAATCGACAACGATTTTGCTGTCGATAATAATTTTTCTGTTAAATCTTTTGCCCCTACTGAAAACTGTATGGATAATGGCTTCTGAGGTTATTAATTCTGTGCCAATTTACACAGCTGTTCCTCTTTATGATGCAAGGGCCTTGAGTTCTGCGTTTTTTGGTGATAGTAATGACAGACATTCGTCGTCAATAAACGTGACTTCTATCAGCCAGACTGGTTGCCAATGTAAATGTTGATTCTATACATACAGCATGTACAGGTAGTAAAAATATTCATTTTAATGACCAGGTTTTTTGTCAGAGTGAGGAAGGGAAATATCTCGTTAGCACTGGTCAGGTTATGTTTCACTACCAGCTTTTGAGGTACGACGGATGCCTCAGTCTGTAGATACCCCTATTACAAGGAAGAAATTTGATTTTTAATAGTTGTGAAAAAACCCAGTATTTTTGGCCAGAGGAAGAGCCTCAGTCTTTTACTAATCCTAGTATCAATTTGAAACTCTCATATTCGTCAGCTTTTGGACCTTTTCTTGTATTGAAAGGCAAAGTAATTTCTATGGGGAGCAAGATTTTAGTATTCGGTTAGACAATGATTTTATCACAACCAAGAAGGTTGTTGACAACTATATTGTTCTGATAATAAAGGTTGGTCATTTGTCGAAGAAGGTTATATATGACACTGATTTTCAAGATGAAGTTCAAGTTATTTCTATAAACAATGGACAGTTTGTTGATTTTGGAGATCCCCAATAAAGAGGTATTGATAAGAAGGCTCCTCCAATTCTAACTAGCTTAGCTACTAAGGTTAATCAGGCCTGTGTAAAGAAACCAAGCGTTGACAAAATTAATCAGATTTTAGATAAATTTCTGCTTCCGGAGAACTGTGAAAATCTATCTGTACCAAGAGTCAATTGGGAATTATGTTTTGATCTTAATAAATTTCACATGTCGAACGACATACCAATGCAAAACATTCAAAAAATATAAGTTGGGAGGTATGGTTGCTGTGACTAATGATTTAAATAATGTTATAACTTCCAGGACTTATAACTCTGTTTTTTGATCCTCAAAAAAGCAAACGAAAATTTATATCAATTTATATTATTAATATTATATTTAAATTATGGGATTACTTTGTTAGGCTTTTTTTCACTGACTCAGGCCTCATGTTAATCTAGCATACAGAAATATGTGTATGCACACGCAGCCTTAAACTACTTAACTCTTTGGGGATAATTTACCACAGCCTTTAGACAATATTTGAAAGGGTAATAGAATTAAGAATAGACTGCTATTAACTGAGGTAGAAGATTTTTATCTTCAGGTATGAATAGACCCTTGAAAGGGGGTGCTGATATCAGATACATTGGACCTATTCATAGATCCTTTTCTCATGATTTTCAGGACATTAGAATGCATAGTAATATCCAGTCAAAAAACTTGAGCATGTCCAAACAGATCAAAGTCAGAAACGGGACAGGTGAGGTCTAAATCTATTCATTCTTGTAGACCGTTGGAAAAAAGGTAGATGAATAATCAGAAAAAGGTGCAATTGTTCTAGTTCGATTATGTGAAGGTCAGTTTCTGTCCAATTTATTTTTGGTTCAAAAGAATTATTTAGGATGGAGACCCGAAAGTTGAACCGCTTTATCTCACATTTTCATTACAAAACGGAAACTATTAAAACTGTTAGAAAATTAATTAATCATAATGGATTTTAATGATGCTTATTTTTTTCCACTTTAATAAGTGAAAATGATAGAAGATATCTGCGTTTTCAGTGGAATGGAAGATCATATGAATTTGTATGTTTATGATTTGGTATCAAGTGTGCACCTAGAGTTTTCACTAAAATGATGAAAGTACCCATTTCCCATTTAAGGTTATACTTGGAATCAGATTATCATCTTATATTGACGGTTTTATTATATTAGGAGAGGACGAGTCGTCTTGCTATGTAAACTTACTAACTACCAAAGATTTATTTGAAGATTGAGGTTTTACCATTAATGTGAAAAAACCCAGTAAGACTCCATCACACAGATTAATATATATTAAGGTTCTTATGTGATACTTAATCAATGGTGATTTCTTTATCTTCAGAAAAAGTTGATATAATTTTGAGTTTCAGTCAAATAGTTTTATCAAAATCAAGAATTTGCAAGTTTAATATGTCAGCTTGTGCAAGCTTTTGCAGCTATTCCTTCGGAAAATTTTATTACAGAAAAAAAATAGCTGCTCTTCGAGTTTTCAATTTATTTGAAGCAAACATTTATTGTCACTTTTTTGGTGGATTGATAATCTTCAGCTTATGAATGGATGTACATGTCTATTTAAAGGAATTATTTGCCTCTATTTATAATAAAGTTCATCTTGGCGTTATAATAAGCAGATTTTCTTGTCAGCCTTCCTATTGCTGGGGAAGATAGTTTTCAAGCTGTTTTTTTTTTGTCTAGAATCAATGGTTCAAAAAATTGCACAGAATGGTCTTTGCATGAAGACGTTTTTCAGACAATGTCAGACAAATTTGATCTCAAAATTTATTTGTTTGCTTCTTGTTTTAAAGGAAAATTGGAGAAATATGTATTATGGGAGGTAGATCCTAAAGCTTTTGCCACAAATACATTTTCGTTTGATTGGAATCTGTTGCAATATAATTCTTATGCATTTCCTCTTTTTCTTTAATTCTCAGGATACTGGCAAAGAAACAGACAGAGCAACCAATTGTAGGTGTCTTGTTAATAACTCATTATTGGCCAACACAAAATTTGTTCCCTATGTTGACAAAACTGGTGAAACTTCAACCTTTAAAACTTCTGTTCACAAAAATTTTGTACTTTCGAAGATAGACAGCAGTCCACATCCAATATGGAAAAAACTTAATTGACCGCTTGTTGGATTTGAGGAGTGATTGATGTGCTAAAAGGTTTTCTAATGATAGTATAGACATAAGTTATGCTTCATGGAGGGATAGCACTAAAAACAATATCAATATGCATGGTCCGTATGGTCAAGATGATAAAAATTAAAAATCCTCTATGCTTCAATATATCTCTTAAAAATTCTAGCACTCTGCGTTTATGCAAATTTGTGTGATTTTTGAATTTTTATTCTAAAAACCTTTGGTCAACATTGCGGAATCTTGTAAGATTTTCGCTTGGATCAAGAATCTCGTTACATGAGATGACGTACAAAAATAACGATCGTTGTCGGAATGGACAAGACTCGGGCATTGACTGGGATAGACTGTCAGTAAAGAGATATACCTCGTATCTGGAAATAAAACAAAACAACTAGTAAACATAACACCACAGACAGGAAACACAAATTCACGCCGAACCATCTAGAGAATAAAACACATCTGACCTAGATTTCAACACAAACCCATCATTGGTAGATCATTGACAAACATATAAACCACATAATAATCATAGTTATTACAGCTATAAGACCACACTATCACAAATCAGCTCCTCTGAAATATACATCTGGTGAAGTCAAACTGGAAAGAAATAAATAAGAAAGTAGACAACCTCCTAGTCATTTTCCAAAATTCATAATGATGTGTCCAGTATAGAATACCAATGTGAGAGATCAAAATGGCAAAGAGACAAGACAAATTTGAAACAAACTAAAAGATAAAACGAAAACCGTAAGAACAAAGGCTTAGAATCCACGAACTCCTATAAAAACAGGAGTGGGATCAGGTTCTGCGCGCAACAGTCGTCGTGGAATATCCTTTAATGTACACCAAGAATAGCTCACATCATACTGCTATGTCAAAACCTGTTTGCCAGTATGGACAGACACATACCATCCAAACAAGCTACCATGGATTAAACGTAAGATCATAAAAAGGCTTAGGATAAAAAAATTACACAATCAGGCGAAGAAAAGCGAACAATGGTCGAACTACCCCCATTCCAAAAACATGCTATAGGGAAATAAGGAACGCTTAATGAAATTTTGTAAACAAATAATGGTAAATAATACAAGATTAAAAGGCTGAAAAAGAAGAACTCAAAATCATTTTGAAACTATGTTAATTTTCTTAGAGACGCTTTTACTGTACCTGCATTCCTGGTCTCTAAGATTGCGTCAAAGCAGTTTCCGGGTGTAACGACACGTTGTGCTGAATAGTGATCTAAATAGTGTTGCCATCATATTTAATTTTTCGATGACGTCATTTTTGTGGCAAAGTGTATTATTTTTCACTCAAAATTACAGAAACGCAATTACAATAAAAAGGTGTATTGACAGTAAGGAAAAGGCCCAAACAATACTCAAGTAATTCGCCCCTGTTTTCACAAAGAACTCGAAAAAACACCAGAAACAACTCGACACGCAGCAAATTTCACTTTTACCATGTGTAAATTCTGTCACATAATAAAACACCTTGAAAAACTTAATGCTCCTATATCGGGAATGTCACTATCAATAGTTTAAAGAGGTTTACCACCCTTTCTGAATTGGTTAACTAGATAATATGGAATTGACGTATACAGATTATATATAGTTATCATAAGTTTAAAGAGGTTTATCAAAAGCGCGTTTTGTATTCCCAACTTCATCTTTAATCCTAAAACGGTTATACCATTTTGTACAAAAGCATATCGTTAACATTGAATGACGATCCCGTAGCCAGTTCTCAGAAACTGTAACAGGTTTGTATAATAATTTCTAATGCCGATACACCACGGTGCGCTTGACAACCGAACTAAAAATTGATGTTACATAACCCATATTTCATTGTTGAACGATATCAATTCAGTTTAACACCTATGCTACAAAAGGCATATTATCCCGAAAGCTCAAAGAGCATGTCTGCGCAATACCTATTTTGCAACTAAAAGAAGATTTTGCAGTTCTTCAGTATTGATGATCTGAAATCGAAACATTCCGACTGCTCATGCTTGTCGTTCACCTTCAACTATAGTTACGCTTGACACTTAATAACCGATGACCTTAGTTTTGTTACTTTTGATAATCTACGACAGTTGGTATAAAAAATATTGGGAGAGAGAACTTCAAGATGCTTATGGACTCAGTGGAGAACTATGCTAAAGAAAAGGTAGAGTTTGACACTCATTCTGAATAGAACAAGACTATCAAATCATTCATTCAGATTCGGATAAAAAAATACAAGGGTTTTTCAAGAACCCTGCTGTTATGGGAGACTTGTCCGCTATCCATGGAAATCATTTGTTATTCCATCCGATAAAGCGCCACACAACAGTGTATTTTATATTTGATAAAAGAGCATGGCAACAATGACACATCTGATGACCCAACTTATACACCTACTACCTTCTTAAAGAAGAAATAAATGTTAACCACAGATTGGTTCTATCTTCGTTTGGCATTGACAACAAAGAAGACGAGTTGGATCCCACTTTTTTATTCTCGATACTAAAACTAAAAAAGAACGACATATAGCAGTTTCATCCAGGTGCTAAACTATGCCTCTTTCAAAATTACTTATAACTATTTTGTCCACAGCCAATGGTGGCCTTCAAAAGTACTGCGATAAAGCGTACTCTTCAAACTGTGTTAATCTAATGTAGATATTAAAAACTCGAAGTTTCTGCTTCAATAACTCAAAATCCGATTCTTTAAAATTTTGTACAAGTATTCAAACGGATAACTTTTCCACTCTTTATACCAAGATTCAACCTTCTGTTAAACGAAATGTATATCCAAGATGTAAATATTTGGTTTAGGAAAAAGATGTTTTACTTTGTAAGAGAACTACTGCTTATTCTAATAAATACGGTAAGGTAAAAATTGCTAGATTTTCTGATGAAAAACACTGTTTTGGAATTTGATGGACGAGTTGTTTAAACAAGAAGTTGGCAAGAATTGTGCGCCCCTATTAGCCGACTTGTTTTGTGCTCGTTTGAAGCAGAACTAATCCAGGGACTCCTGCGAATTACACTTTTCGCTTAATCGATACTGCTTTGACATTGAATAATCCTACGTGCATTGAGCATCCCGACAAAATATAAATTAACAAGAAATTAAATTCACCACAGACTCAGCAAATTCTACTTCATACCTTGATTCTTGAAACTGACCAAGACGAAAAACCTGTTTCTGTGATTTACGACCAACAGTTTAACTACAACTTTCCTGTATTAAACTTTCCATATTTATTAAGTGGTTATTCTGTGCCCCTGTGTAGTAGTTGATTCGATACTCTGGTGTCTGTTCCAAGTAACATGATTTTCTGAACAGAGCATAAATTACTACAAAAAAGATACATCCAATTAAGATGGAAATCGTCCCTCCATCAGTTCTATAGTCGCAATCATAAATTGATTGATCCATATGATATCAGTGCATCTCAACTAGTTATGAACCTGTTACCGGTAATTCAACAATAAGTTGATCTCTTCACAGATTGACGTTAACCCGGATTAGAGTTAAGGGATTCCGCGACTGGTGCTGGTCACAGGACAGGGGATGCTTACCCTTCCGAAGTAACCGATCCCACTCCTGTTTGTAAAGAAGTTAGTGGATTACAAGCAATTGACTTCTTTCTTCTCGTTTTATCTTTCAGTTTGTTTCAAATTTGTCTTGTCTCTTTGGACAACATATATTTGTAGAGTTTCACATTTTCTATTTCGGGGCCTTAATGGAACCTGTAGACGTTTGAATTCAACTGTCTTTATTGGATGGCTGTCTCATGGACAATCATGCCACATCTCCTTTTGTCATATTTGATCTCTCACATGGGTATTCTACTCAGGACCTAAGTAAGTCTGATCTACATCTCTAGTGCTTCATTGAATCCATTTTTTTAAAAAGAGCCTTGTCTCTTATCTCAGATACTGTATGCCTTACCATCATTTAGCTGGGTATGCTGATGCGGTGTCTCCCCAGCATCCCAACCCCAAAAAGGTCATAACCAAATGAAGTTCATGCTTGATTGCGTTTCAGCTTTACATCCGACGTCATATCCCGATACCTTATGACCTACCATCATGTAGATTGATGCGTTTACGCATCTTGGAGTTTCTGTTAGCATGCCACCCTAAACAGTACAGTACTACCTACACGTTATAATGCTTAATGGACCCGGTTCTGTTACACGTTTAATCTCATGACTCATTATGCCTCAACACCATTTATCTGTGTTTGCTGGTGCATCTTAAGGTAGTAGATCTAGGTTAAGGGAGATAACTCTTGAAATCAGAAATATGTTTTTGATATTCTGTTCATGAAGAGCTCTTTAAGCATATAACTGAAACAGATCAAAATTAATCTGTGTTATTAAGATGCTTTCATTGTATTTATAAAAATGGTTAACACAAACCTATTTAAGATTTATAAGAGTTATGTCCCTTAACATAAGTCTACCTCCTTAAGTAGGCATTCCATCCTAAATAGCTCAGTCTTATTCTATATTATATGATTTATTAAATAATGTTCCGTTTAACTCCGACAACATATTTCAGCTAATGTGTGACTTTGCGTTCGATAACTGCATATACAAATGCATATCGGGAATATGTTGGCATTTGATCAAAATTAGGTCGGTTCGATATACATTACATGATTCATTGACTCTGGTTGAGTTCTACATCTGACAATAGAGAAAGAACGTTATTGTCACCCACATATGGTGACACAAATTTGCATGTTATTAAATCAAACTAGGAATAGGGCGAAATTAGCAATCAGCTAGTGTCTTCGGTTTAGGTTCATCTGCGCGACCTCGGTGGTGTAATGATTAGCGTGCTCGCATCGAGTGCGGCAGGTCATGGTTAAGATCCACCGACGGCTTAAAACAGACATAAAAGTTGGCATTTGCTCCTTCTCTGCTAATCACGCAGCATCAAGGAGTAAGAACAAAGACGGGTCGGCCCAGAGTCTGAGCAAAGTGTCTGAGTAAAGTGGAATGTCTTCATTTGGATTGTTGCTTTCGTGAGATATCACATTAAAGATCTGGCTCAGCGTTCCTTTCACCACAACTCATTAACATGCTCGTGAAAGATTTGCCGCTGAATGCTAACCAACATTAAATCAATTATTAACTTCATTCGCAGGAATAATACAAGTTTTAAATTACTAAAACTTCATTTATGCTTATGTTGACACCGAGTTCCTATTATTTACAGGGAACACAAATATGCTCACTTAGATATCGCCCACTACAATCAAGAACATACCCTCCATTTAATTATTATGATATACTTTTATACAAAATGGTGTAATCTTCTACACCAAATAGAAAAAAATAAAAAGAGGATGATATTACAAAATTGTTATATTTCCTTATAAACAACATCTTTGTTCAGTTTGGTCGACAAGTTTTCCAACAGAAGAATGACAATCCAATGTGCTAATCTCCTCGCCGATCTCCTTCGTCATTTCTTTGAGGCAGAGTTCTTCAATAGCTATAAAAAAGCTAGCCCAAACCTTTAATTTCAGATTCCGTTATTAGATGATGTTCACTGAACAATGTATAAATTGGTGATTTTCTTCGGCTCTTCTATCCGGATGAGCTTAAAATTAAAGACACATCAGACACTCCCTGCCGCATACCTTGATCTTCATCTCTTATTAGACAGTGGAGGATTGATTGATTGTTGGTTGCTTAACGTCCAGCGGCAAAAATTTCATGCAGATTCAGGACGAGAACAAGTTCAAATATTATCAATAGCGAAAAAGGGATGGGATGAGACACAACAGGTCAACGGTTTTTGACTACTACTGGAAAAAGGGAGTGGTGTGTAGGGACATAAAATTTAGCCTTCTGTAGCGACCTTAACCTACTCTTCTTCGCAAACTACAAAGGGGAATTGCTTATCCTTATTAACCACCTGAGTTCATCCCCGGTTTTTTATGGTGGGGTCCGCATTGTTCATAATTGCATGTTTTTTTTAGTTTTACATGTAAAATGTATACTTGATATGTTCCTATTTGTTTGTGTTAATGAGATTGCCGTGTCTGTCGACTTTCCCCTTGGTCCTTCGGTTTTCTTTCGCCTACTATTTTGGGAGTGTAAAAAACTCCCTGGGAGTCGGCAATTGATTGCGCGCTTATGATAACCCCCTTGAAACTATTCATAAATATATTCTCTCTAATTCTTAATTCTTATTATTAAAAAGAAATTTTTATTTTTGATCTAATGGTATTTCTATAAAGCAAATCGTAAGTACATTGCCGTGTCAAAAAAAATCATTTTCTCTGACCAAAGAGTGGAATAAAAAAGTATACATAATGGACCTGTGAGGAGATAATTGGCTTTCTCAGTTATCCACTTTACAATATTTTCCGTTTCGGAAATAAAAGTAGGAATTTTACTAGGAAATAATGTGCTCCTCTAACAACAGATTTGTTTTTCCTGTTATGAATCTACGTTTATTGCTATACTTAATGAGGATCCTTCTTAATCTGATTTAATAGACAGATTTAATTATATCTATCACTGCCTTGATGATATCTTCGTAAAATAACTCTGATTTCTACAAATACAATATGTAACCGAGATTTATCCAACGGAGTTCACCTTGAATAAAGCTAATATTAACCAAGAGCCTTATGGTCCATTTTTGGATCTAGATGTGCATATGCTCTTATTTTTTTCTGGTACTGGAATGTGTTTGAGAAAGGTACGGTTTAAATCTATTCCATGATTGCTATCTTTGTTTTTGGCTTATCGGCGTACATAACTAGTATATTTCATATGGTCCATAAATGTAACCAGACTTTTATAAAGTTTGACTAATTTTTCTATATTTGGTCCCTAGCATGTCTGATGAAGGTAAATTAAGAATAGCGCTTTACACGCAGTGAAATTAGATTTTTGAATGTTTGTTATTTAAAAAAAGAATTATAGGAATATATGCCAGAAAACGCAATCCACATCGTTCATGGACTGTACAATGCATAATATCTCGTTAAAATTTGCCTTTAGTTCACTAGATTTCCGTGGGACACGAAAACAGTTCTTTAAAAAAATTGTGCCTTGCATTTCTTTTTTATCAAACAGACATTTGACTTTGAAAATAGAAAAACAACGATGGTAAATGCCTAATTTCACTGCGAACTAAGGAAAAAATGCCACGCATGTGACACATGTGTGTGAAATCACGCATGTGTCACGTGTGTGATTTGTCACATTTGAAACATGCGTGGCTACACATATGTTTCAAATGCGTGTCACGCATGTTTCACGCATGTGTCACTGGCGTGTCATTTCACATGCGTTTCACATGTGGACTGTATCACCCAAATACCTTATTTTAATCAAATTATATTACAACTTAAAAACAATGTGAAACATGCATAAATTTACATTTTCCGTCTCATTCACGTGCGTGTCAAATGCATGTGAAACACATGTGTCACATGCGTGGTATTTTTGCCGATGTACGAAGCGTTATTCTGAGGGGGTGG
>JAULBM010333932.1:0-12887 GCA_032357055.1 Geukensia granosissima
AAATCGGTGAAGCGGAACGTCCCTTTAAATGTTTCAAACATTTAATTTATGCATTGATTAACACTTATATCATACATTATAATGTTTTATAAAATAACATTCATGTAAGAATAATATTTTAAAATGCGACGTTTCTTTTGAGGTTCAGTATATGTTGAAACTTATTACATATACATTGAATAAATTCCCCGTAGCCTTTTGGCATTTGTTACTGTGTAACCGAACTAGGCGTCAGTTTCATTAATATAAAAATATCCTACTAGGCTTTTATCTTCAGTCCTTTTATGCTGAAATGTTTTGTTTCTGTATCTTTTATTTTCATATACCATGTATCAGTGAGATTTTGTTAAACTACAAGACTTTAACCATTGCAAATAAACTTATTCATAATTTTGATTGCCTGTAGACAAGACAACTGAGAAAATTATGTCGCTAACTTCCCATTTCATAATAGATAAAGCTGATCATTTCTGACTGAGAGTTTGTCTTCATATTTTTATTTTTTCCTCACAATATTTGTTTTGTGGCCTGTTGTTGGTATATGCTAACAACAGTTTTGTTTGTTATGCCTTAGTACAGTAAGTTCAGTTTCTTAATACCCGTCATCTATATGTACCTGGATTGCAAAGTCTTTTGTTTGCTTGGTATGTGGTCTTTGTAAATTTTATGCAATAATCATTCATCTTATTTTTGTCACACATTTTGCAGAAGGCCTCAGTTGGATTGATGTTCATTTGTATATGTACTATTTGTACAGTCCAGGTAACAAATATAAAAAATCTATGAGAGTGCGAATCAAAACTGTTGGCAAAAGCTTCAATGTGCCAAAAATTTGCAGAACATTTACATACAAACAAAACAAAAGAAAAAGTATTTGAAATTGAATTCACAATTGCTAAGGAGCTATATTGGTTTCTAAGGAATTAGCAGTCACAATTATGCAAGTATTATGTTTATATACTAGTGTTTGGGTTACCAGTGAAAGTTTTTCTCAGAAAAATTCAAATATTACTCCATTTGCAAAAAAGATTTCTCAAATATCACAAATTTTTCTTGGTATTAAAGGATACAAACTGCTCATATTTTGACTGAAATCAGTGTGGACTAACATTTTAGAGTGTAGACTGTACTTCATGCATTTAAAGTTACTTCATTTGGTAAAACTAGTACATCTGTAATTTATTCCTTATTTTCTCTTGTGCTTTGGTTGCTAAGCAACAAAAAAAAACTCATTTCCCAAGAAGATACTAATAAAAAATATTGCTAGATTTCAAAGTCCTGACTATAATGTATTAGTATCAAGGAAAAATAAACCCTATTTGCACATTCAGATATGATAACATACCTTCAAATAGTTTAAATTTGTTAAAAGAAGTCAATTGTTAATCCAAAATTTGTTGACTCCCGTGGTTACTATGGTGAACGTTGTCATGGAAACCATTACAAACCAACAGAAAATAGAACTCTTGTTACTTTGCTTTTATATGATAGATATGCTAAAGTTATCATGTTAAAACCAAAAAAAAACTTGTCTGTTTAAATAAAACATCTGATTTTTTCACAATTTTTAATCAAAATTTCCCGCATGATAAAAAGTTAATACAATTAATAATTGAATAAATTCGCGCAGAGTAATTTATCATCACTTAAAAATTATTTGGAATAAATAATGAAAAGAAAATACATCATTATAAATACTAGTGAGATTTATATGTAGTTTTATAAAAAAAATATCACTCACTCGCTCTCGCATTTTCCATAAAACCTTTAATTTTTAAAATTTTATTTATTTTTTACAATTTTTTTGTGATTTCCTTCTCATTTTTCACGGACGCTAGGGCGTATTAAGCAGATGCCAACGACTCGAAGAATAGAGGTATTCATTAATTTTATGTACATTCCATATAGATCTGCACTTTGAATATGTCCTTTATGAGATGTGATTGGTCATTTTTCACGCCGGGTATCCTGTAACATGAGACCGGAGTCAGCACTTCGAACGTGGAAAAAATTTCCTCATCGTATAGTTAATTTCAATTTTTCTTATTGGTCAATTAAAAAAATTGGACACAACGAACGCAGAGATACCAAAACCCGCTTTCCGAGTATACATTCTCCGTGGTTTTTTGTGTCCAAAATAAATTCAATATTGATTAATGAGAACAATCGAAAATGACTACATGATGAGGCATTTTGCCCCCGTTCGATGGACTTTTTCTAAAACTAATATCAAAATAAAGTTAAAGTGTCGGATTAGCGACAATGCAACAAAGAGGAGAAAATGAATGTACAAATTTTATCAAGCAAATTTAAAAAGTTTTCATAGTTTGATATAAATTGAAAGTTCTGGAGAATATTTTATACGGTTGAAATAATTTATTAACATAAAAGGCTAAATAAAGTGGACCGCTTTTGCTTTATAGTAACTGATACCATTGCTATAATAAATTTAATGCAGTTTGAGGTCAGTCGGATGTCATTAGAGTTATTGATGAATAATATATTCTGATAACATGATTATGATTTCCATTTTATTCCTATATTGTTTTTAAACTCTCATTGTTAAGTTGTAAATGTTATGTAATACCACTGCTGCCACTCTGGTAGTAGGCGTCCTCAATGTATGTATAAATAATGATATAACTATTATTCAAAGCCAGAATTCAGTAAAACTGCGTTTTATTCGTCTATTTGTTTTTTATAGATATCATTTTTAAAGCCGAATACTGTATTTTGAAGGTTAACCGAGGCCAAACCTTATATAAATTAATAAAGTATGAGTTGATTAGGCAAATATGGAGATTCGATGTCAACCCTTGGGTACCAAAATGAATTTTAAAATCTGTTTTGCATTTCATCTGATCTTTTTCCAATTATACTTAAAAAAAGGTGTCCACAAATGTACAACATTTGGCTTTTGATACCAACAATTCCCGTCAATAAGGTAGTGATCGTTTTGAAAATAGCTTTCCTTCTTTGCTACATTACAAACTTAAAAGTTTTGTCTAGTAAATAATAAGAATTATTTGGTTTGGTTAACATTGCCCATGTCTGTACATTTTTCGGTTGTCAACACTAAGTCTTTTAGTAAAGACTGTTATTTAATTAATTGTTTTCTGTTTTCCTTTTCCAGATACCATAATGACACCAGCAGACATAGACACGTGCCACAGCTCACCGTTGCAACTTACCGCCATGGAAAGCTTGAAAGACAAGTGCGACACTTTGACCAAAAGATTTTTTTGCACAGCTTCTACTTCTACTTCAGTCAAATGCACAGAGGCCAGCAGCTGTCCGGGCCTTCACTCCGTATGTATTGAGCAAAGCGTTGGTACAGAAAACGAATGGTAGGTAGCTGTATGGTCGGTTTTATTTCACCCTCTTTTTTCTAGACCTTTGTTGTCGAACAGATAACCAAACATAATGTTATATTGCACAGCGTTAAAAAGGAAATGATATGGCAAATTGTCCACATTTTTGAATCTTTTCAGGTAGCTGGTCACAAGACGTCGGAGAGTGGTCCAGCAGTATTTGGACTAAACGCAGAGGTCAACTGGCCAAACTCGGAGGATGACGTCACAGACAGGACTTCGAGCCACGTTAACAAGTGTATACTTAGATTCTGGGGAAGAGGAACATCGGGATCTAAGAAACTCACGGCGACCCGACTTAGAAAAGCAACCTCCACTTCTGTGCGCAAACAGCGCCCTGAGATTAGGAAACGCTTGGCTTGTCATATGACGCACAAATCTGAGACGGCAGATAGATATTATCAACTTTACAACCATCAAATGATGCAGCACATTGCCAGTTTCATGGAAAACAAGGCAAAAGTCCTTAAAGTCTTTCCCTATCCCTTCTCTTTATTTCAACACGGTCCATATTCGTTTCTTTTTTTCTTCAGAGCACTGAATCCGGGACTAAAGACAGAAATAAACACAATTGAAAGACCCGGAGCAACAGAGTCACCTGTGGTGGTCAAGCATGAAAAAAGATCGTTCATCGACAAGGAATTAAACGTATTGATTTGTCTGTGCCAGCCTTCCATCACTCAAATGGACGTTGTGGATCATCTTAAGAGCACTTCTAGAGGACAGGCCTTATTGCTGAGGTTTAAGGACAAATTCGGTCCAGACTCTAAAAAGAAGATATATACCATGTCAGAAAGGAAAAAATGAATGAATAAAGTTATCTTTCCTGACATACATGTTGCGGAAATAAATTTGTTATATTCTAACAGAAATATTTTTAAAAAACACAGGTATCCATGTATTTAAAGTTTCCACGTAAAATGTACTATATCCTTTAAAAATAACAAATATTTATTCTTTCGGCTTTCACACCTCGATCTATCAAACGCCGGATGTACGTCTTTGATTTGTGTTTGATTAATGCAATTTGGGAATAAAGAGCGACGGACCGTAAAATAAGTACATCGTTTGGACATTATATGTATATGACATGTATCGTTTATTTGATCACTAGTCCCTTGTATTTATATCACTGGTATGGACATTTTCTACGAGTGTAATTTAAAAATAGGAATCCTGTTTTATACAGGCACGAAACATAGTGAGTGAAGCCAATAGTCATGTCGTCCTTTAATAAACTCCGCCCTGTAAAAATTAAAATTAAAAAAATGCAAGAAAAAAAGTATGATAAAAGCAGAATTTATCCTTAACATTTTCCAATATGTCTAACCTCGGCGACAATTTTTAACACTTAACAACCCCCTTACTCAAAATTCTGGATCCTCCCCTGATATTTCACATCCTGTCATTAATTGGTATGATTTAATTATGTATACAGGTAAACATTTTGGTAATTATTTTAAAATCCCATAGACTGTAATGTTAGCAAAGCCATAGTTGTAAATCAGGGGAGATAATTATGACACAATTGTAAATTTTCTTTTTTCGCTTTTCATCCATAAATAAATATGGACACACTTTTGTTTTTTTTTTCAACCCGTAGCCGTTTTTTACTTGTACTCGTCTTCGTTTGAACACTGCAATTTAAGTTTTTGAGAGTCAATTTAATCATTTGATAAAAAAAATAAAAAGTAAAAAAAAATTTTAAAATAATAAAAAGAGGTAAAGCTGCCCATTACAGAAAGGTTCTTTTTCGTTTTACAGGTACAATTTCTATTCTTTTTGGGAAGAAAGTAACGAACACGCAACTGTAAAAAAATGATTATATGCGAATCGACCAATGAATAGAAATGCCACTACTTAAAAGCCTCAAGATAACCTTTGAACGATGAAGCTTTTATCAACATACCTGTAAACATCTTGAATTTGGTACACAGGCATACAGGTACAAAAATTTATGTCATAACCGCTACAGAAGTCGATTTCTATCTTTCGGCAACTTTGCTATGCAGGTAGATACAAGTACAGAGTAAATAATAATTTTTTCGTACATGTAACTTAACAATCATTTTATGCTATATGATCTTAAGGCGATTTTGAGAATATTAAATAGTCAAAGAGACAACAAGAGAGCGTGAATAATTTTTGTCTTCGGGTCATTATGAAGTAACTGTTTAAAACGTACGTGTAATAAACAACCATCCCCCTCAGATTCCAGGTGAATCTCCCAATGCACTTTAGATGCAACAAAAATTGTAGTAAATTAGACTACCGTACAAAGAGTGTCAACTTCCACTTGCACAAAACGGGAATTTAAAACAAATTTATAAAAATTAATGGTTGAGAAATAGATTGCCCTCTATCCCGCATTTACGACATTATGTAATATAAACAAGTTCTACAAAATTACTGCATTTGAAGTTTATTAAGAAATAAAGTATTTTTAAATTATATTAAGTATCAGGGGTATTTAGATATTTATTTGCAAGCAAATAAATATGTCACAATATCAAAACCGTATCTAAATATAATTTATTTGATATTGTTAGTAAATATTATTAACAGTCCAAAATGGAATTAATAGGGAAATAACGCTTGTTGAAATGCTGTACCAATTTGATATCAATAATTGAGAAACTTATAGTAGGTCTTGAAAGTCTGAACAGATCGATACGATATTTGAACAATAAATTTAACCTTGGCCTAACAAATCCAATTCTGTCTGAACAGGCCTGAAACGTTGTTTGGCGTGTTTTCTTAAATAATCTTGACAGGTCTTAACAGATCTTGGTTGATTGCAAGCGAAATTGTCTGAACACAGGTCTAAAAAATTTCTTCCTAAAATATTTAGTTACGAGTTTCAAGACCAGTTCAGAAAGATGTGGCCGTTTAAAATCAAAAGTGGGTTACTAGTGATATATAGTGCCTCTCTTTCAAAAATGACCTCGAGTAGTCTTTTATTTACCTAGAGTTATCTGTCGTTAAGTATTAATTTATCCCCTTTCTAAATTTGTCCCGAATTTCACAACAATGCCTCCTCGCATTCGAAAGCGGTCTATATGATGCCAGAATAATTATTTCCTAATAAACTATCAAATTTTTTTCTCACCATTTCCAACTCTTTGGGACTGAAATAGGGTCCGCCAATGGAAAGTATTGCAGTCGATTGCTTAACGTGATACCGTGCATCATTCACTACCTTCAAACATATATTCATGGCCATCAAACAACCCTTCCGTTATATTTCTTTGTATCACTAACGTAGTATTACTACTTACAGTGTTAAAATGCTGGGAAAGGAGACAGAGTGGAAGAGGAGACAATACGGGCAAGCCGTATTGTCTGCGGAACAGGATTCTGTGTTCGGAACCTCTTCCGAGATGGGGCGCCCCTCATCGGACACGGTACTATTATAGAAAGTAGAAGGAGGACGACCATAGCGCCATACACACGGCCCTTTGCCAGGAGGAATTTCAGCGTGGTGGTGGCTGTGGGACTGACTTCTGTGGTGCTGCCGGACAACGTTCACACCGTTTATCATCCGTTGCAGGCCACGAGAAGCTGGTAGGCAGAAGATGAAAGACAGTGACCAGGAAAGGCGGTCCAGTCTTGCTTGTAGCATTCCCTCGTCGCTTGGTGAAACGTGAAGCAGCAGTTGCCCAAGGCCACCCGGTGAGGTCGTAGAGACTTGCACTAGCAGTTTCACTTTTGCAGAGACAGCACCTCCCGGCGAGGTGCAACGGTCACACTTTCGTCGACGAGGACGGGGAAAAAGTGGACATGGCCAAGGACCTCCTGCTGTCAGACACCTACGATGAGACAACCGAGATGGACAGCCCCAAAAACATCACCTAGTATCCACCGGGCCTAGAACCATGGACGAGGAAATGGAGACATTCCAACCTGTGTTCTTCAGGGAGTGGGGTCAGCTGCCAGCTTCCAGATTGTATAGCGACAGTGGAAGACCTTTAAGACCATCTGGTGCCGGCCAGTCGGCATTTTGTCATCGCCCGAAATGTCGCTGCCTTTATTCCTGGAAGAACAGGGCCAAGAGTTGTTATTTTTGATTAAAGCGCTGGAAGTAAACGTCGGAAGTAAAAGGTAGCAGCTTTGACGAGGAAGGGCTTGTCGACGGAAAATAGAATTCCAAACGATTTTGGACCCAGTCTCTGGCAAATTAGACGATCGTTTGCAAAAGAAGCCGCCTAGTGAACCTCGACTGACGAACAGCACTGTATTACTTATAGCTGAACCAGGGCTCTACCTTGTTAATACGGCGACAAGCTCCCACAAAGAAAATAGTTTTTCCAGCGACATGTCCGAGGAGAGCGAAGTATAAGTAAGTCGTCTTACAGCAGCTCAAGTCACTGGTGACATGGGTAACCAAATCAACACTTCATTTCAAGATGTGTTACGTGACCTGGAAATAGGTTGTGGAACAACTCCGTCCGTTTATGATCATGATCGAGTGGACGAAATTATTGCTGATCTCGAGGAAGCAACCTCAGACGTGGGCAATGAAGCAAAAGGAGAGGACTTGCAGAAAGAACACTCTGGTGTGCAGGGTGAAGACGATCCAACCTTCTACCCCTCATTGGCCGTAGAGGTCCAGGTGGATACTCTTACGTCCGATGACATCCTCAGACTATTTTTGTGCGAAGACAATGGGACGCAAGTAACGGTGGATAACGTCACTAACAGCAGAACGGTGTAGACAGCAGAGCTACAACCGAAGGAGAAACTGCCATCGGGAAAACCCTGTCAGAAAGGCAAAACGAGACCATATCTTCAACCAAGAAAAAATCCACAACTCTGCTGTCCAGTTCCTGACTGTATCGGGAGAAACACCTCAGTGGCGAGACATTTCAAGCAATGTCACGCAGACCTATGCTACCACAACTGGCGTCATAAGATAAAGACGAGAAAGGTCCCAAAACGATTGTACCCCGTGAAACAGTGTCCTATGCCCGGTTGTAGCACGAAAAATAAAAGAATTGATATTCACCTTACAGCTTTAAAACAAAGGTAAATTGGAAAGAAAAAGAAAAGATAAAATAAGAAACAGTTATCTGTGACTGTTACTCGAGAAAAAAATTAAAGAAAACATGAAAAAATGATGAAAAAGAAGAACAAGAAAAAAAGAAAAGGAAAAAAAGGCCTTTAACATAGGAAGAAAGACAACTCTTGTGTGTAACAGATGTTGTAAAAGTGGAATAGATATTTTTTTACATAGTTTCTATTGATCAGGTAAGTTTAATTAAATTACGAAAGCAAGGCGTGTGATTTTTTTTCTAGCTCTATAAATCTCTATAATTTGAAAAAAAGGAAGTCGGCTAAATTTATTTGATACAAATTTTAAACAAATACAAGATAAATACCGCTGACCTTGTAGCAAATTACCGCAGTCTAGCAAAATACCGCTGCGATAATGGCTATTTTGTAACCAAATACCGCAGATTTTAGCCAATAACCGCAGCTTGAATTAGTAAATTAAAGGTGCTGATAAAAGTGCATTTTGCGACTATTTTCCACCTGCACGTGTAGTTTTAAATGCCTACATTTAGTGCTTTTCAAAGCTAAACTTTTATATATATTTGACTGTTGACTTTGTATCTGTCTTTGCCTCAGGTTGCTTAACATAAAACTGAGGGGACTGGTCCAGTCATGATATCCTACCAAAATACACCAAATCCAAATAGAGCGTACCTTTTAAAGAAAATCTCATGAAAACTGGAAATATCTCTATGATGAATGCACGCAGTTATTTGCCTTCGTATCCAATATGTTAATAATTTGAACTTATTCGTTTGTGTCCACCTAAGAGATGTTCATGAACATCTTTTATCCGATAAACGTGTAGTCCAAAACATGGTGATTTCATTATTTCATTGAAAAGTATAAATTCTCCAGGAAGAAAAATTCTTAAATATTTTTTTTTTATAAATAACTACACAGAAATCAAACAAACACATACACGTATAACCTTGGATTTATACTTTAATATTACCGATCACTAATTAAACATAGCAGTAAGGGAAGTCTTGAATTCTCTTGTCTCGCCTTGCAATGCACGTGTTGCAAAAGGGGTCTTGAAAAACATATCTATGTCAGGTAATTGTATAACAGTCAAACAGTTTGAATCTGGTTTATTTAAAACAAGTTGTTCGCCATGTCAACTTCGTTATACAAATTAAAATTCTTCAGTAGTGAGTCCATTTTGGCTGTATTTGCAATCATTAGTCACATACAAATACCAGATATCAGCATGGAGTAATTAATGTTAACGGTGACATGTGTAGATGCAGTAATATAAGCCATTGAAGTCACTGAACTGTTAAATATTAGAATGACTGTCTTCAGTGCAGACTACAAAAATTGAATAAAATACATTTCCCTATATGTCTATGGATATGTTTGTTTATTTTTTTCTATTGAAAAACATTAAAAAATCATGTAAAAACTACAAAAACATAAAAAAATGGTTTTATTACCAAATAAAAAAACTGTCAAAACTTTATATATGTATATATGTATGTATGTTTATATGTATGTATATAACTTTGTATGTACGTATATATGTATGTTTTTATGTATGTGTATGTATGTATGTGGAATAGGATATATTTAACGGATTATGCGATATGATAGATATATGTTTCGTGTCTGATAGCTAAAAACAGACATAATGTAAATATATCAAATATAAAATAGTATATATCATAGATTATTCTAGGATGTTTTCACATGCTAGTTCAAATCATATTCTTTCCTTGGATTAACTGGTTATAAGGCAGGGAATCTGTTTGGCTACATGATGCCAATTTAGCACATTTTGGGTGGGGGTGTGGAATCTTAACTTAAGTATGCAGGTCACCAACGGCCTTTCACACGAGCTGTTGCAAGATTAAACCTGCTGAGAACGTAACATTCTCTTAATACTTGACACGGCGGTAATGTTCCCGTTCTAGACGAGTTGAGAATTTATTTATCCATTAAAACCAAAGTCAATAAGCCAGGAAATGGATGTCAAGGCCACCAAGTGGTTATTGAAATTTGCTGTAATCTAAATGTTGTGATCCCATTTAACCTGAAATGACAACTACCGCATTGGAAAAATGGGTAATGCCGTGGGTGTCTTTAAAGAGGCAGAAACTGCTAACAATGCTGAACCACGTAAATGTAATATCGTAGCCCCATCACGAATCAGTTTTATCTTCCTGAACGTTATTTTGTCTTCCCGGACTGTCTTCCTCTGGCATATCTTTCTTTAAAATCATACTGAAGGTTAAATAGATAGATTTCAATTACAGCTTATAAATTCTGTGCAAAAGAGATTTCAAACCTTAGCAGTAGCAAAAATACAAAAATATTAAAGTCAATATCTCAAAAAATAGCGTTAAGTCTTTGATAAATTTTTCCATCTTTTAAAACTTACTGTAGACTTCATTTATTCAAATTTTCTTATCACTAGGTCAAGAACTTATGCTGTGTTTTATTTACAATAAATACCGCAGTTAGGAAAAATATTACCGCTGCTAGGTACATCATTACCGCAGTTAGAAAAAAATATTACCGCTGATAGGTACAATATTATCGCAGTTTATTTATCGCAGTTAGGGAAAATTTTACCGCTGCTGGGTACATCATTACCGCAGTTAAGAATAAAATATAACCGCTGCTAGATTACCGCAGTTTATTTACCGCTGGTAGGTACATCATTACCGCAGTTAAGAAAAACTATTACCGCTGCTAGGTACCGCAGTTAATTCTGGAATTAGTCATTGTTAAGGAAATGGAATTTTTGGTGAATACTTGTTCAAACGTTATAAATATGAACCCAGGTCATTAACGTATAGCGATTTTTTAAAATTTCTCCTATTACTCTACCGTTCGTTTTCAAAGAGTGTTGATAATAGGTTAAATTGAAGGACGAAATCATTAATTGAAATATGTAAAATGAATGAAATATATGTGAAAGATAAAAAGGAAAAATGTTGTGTCTTAACAAAGAACATTAAAATAAAATTATATATAAATTATCAACACAGAGAAAACGACAGAACGACTAGATACCAAGACAAGTTGATTCAATAAGAAGATAATAATAAACAGGATTACCAATGGTTGACTTTGTTGCTAAAAAAAGAAAAAGAAGTTTACTAATTAGTTGACCAGGTTAACTTTGTTTTAACCTCTAGGTTGACTTTAAACCCTTTACCCACTATCACATCTAGGTCAACCTTTAACCCTTTACATACAATTACCACTATTTTATCGTTCAACCCCTTTTTCAACTATTTCTGAAAAGTATACCTTCAACTCGACATATCATCACTGTTATGTTAACCTACAACGCTTTACACACCATTACCTCACATTCACTGTTCTCTTATTAACAATTTTCTCATATCGACTTTAACCCGGATTAAATCAAAGGATTCAACGACGTGTGTTGAACGCAAAAAAAACTATGAGCATTCATTAGACAGGTGCATGTAGTTTTGTTAAGTATATGTATCGTTATTTACGTACTCTCTAGTCGGAGTTAGGGAATTCTGTTTTTTTTTATAGTTTGTGGTCGCTGCTTTTTAAAATTTTTTTTTCTTTAACCACCTGTTGGGGGAGCTTGGTACCCACTTAACTAGTTAAACCCCACCATATGTCTCTTGTGCCTGTCCCAAGTCAGGAATTGTGGTCAAAGATTTGTCTTTGCATGTAAATGATTAGCTATATGTACATCTTTTAAAAATAGGGTTGAGTTAGGGTTAGGTTTAGGGCTATTTTAAATCATGTTTTAAACTGCTTGCTAATGATATACTTTAATTACTCAAACTTGTAGACCATCTGAAACAAATTATATGTTTTGGCGGGGAGATGTAAGGTCCTTGTACGGCATAGTCTGCTAGTTTGAGTTTTCTTTCTTTGAACCATACTTAGTACTGTAATCCGTATTTGTATTTTCCGGCTCCGTCGGTAATGTAGACCTGTGTATTGTTGTGCAATTTGTGTATTCTTTGTATTTTGTTTGGGTTAAGGGTTAGGGTAAGGGTTAGGGTTAGGGTTAGGGTTAGGGTAAGGTAATAGGGGTCTTCTGGGTGGACATGGACATCGGAAGGATATATAAGGTATGTTATCTGTTTGGCGTATGAATATATGGTAGAGTTAGGGTTAGGGTAAGGGTTAGGGTTAAAGTTAGCCGGAACTACTTTTTTAAAAATTTGAATGTAAACTTCGATTGCTTATATCTCAGCCATCGTTCATCTGATTGTCATGTTACGGGTTAGGGTTAGGGTTAGGGTTAAGGGTTAAGGGTTAGGGTTAGGGTTAGGTAATAGGGGTTTTCTTGGTGGACATGGACATCGGAAGGATATATTAGGTATGTTATCTGTTTGGCGTATGAATATATGGTAGAGTTTGGGTTAGGGTTAAAGTTAGCCGGAACTACTATTTTTAAAAATTTGAATGTAAACTTTGATTGCTTATATCTCAGCAATCAATGATTCGATTGTCAAGTTT
>JAULBM010333943.1:0-12886 GCA_032357055.1 Geukensia granosissima
GTGACACTAATAGCACCGGTCGTGTTTCTCAGTAGACAAAGCCGGTGTTTAGTCAAAAATCGATGTTAGTCACAACCGATATAGGAACGGATTTGTAGTCACGAGAGTGGGAATCATTTGTGAAATGAATATTTCGTACTAAGAGATGATTAATGGAGTAGATTTATCAGTAAAGAAAGGTTTTTTAATTGAACGGTTTTATGACGGAGTATACTCGTGTTTGCCAAAAATAACCTAAAAGAAATGACTTTGGATATAATCCTCTTAAGACGTACAAACTAGCTGTGCAATGTCCATAAAAATATCGTGTAGATTTGACTTTGGATCTGAAACAAAAGTATAGGAGAATTTTTTCAAAAAGTGTATTCAGAGTTGAAAGTGTTATATAACGATGGAAAGATATTCATCAGTCTAAATTTCCTTTCTACTGTAATGAAACAAACTTAAGGTAAATCATTATTTTAATTTGTCGTGTAGGGACAATGATGAAAATGGAGAATTATTATATTTAAATGTCATTATTTTAGGACAGGGGCGTAAATTTCATGTATTCTTACAGATCTTTCGATTTTTTCTGAAATCTAAAATAGATTAGATTTACTTCATTCATACAATATAGCTCACCTTCAGGCCTGTTTTAAGCTATTGATAATTTATTTTTTAAAAACTTTTTCAAGTGTTTTACAAATGTATCTGATTCAACCGTAATTATAGTATGTTTTCATTGCTGTTTTTCACACCACTGTCAGAGTTAAGGCGGAGGGTTGAGCGGTCACAAATTGTTTTAAACCGGCTTCATACTTTATGTGCCTGTCCCAAGCCAGGTACCTGTAATCAAGTTGTTGTCGTTGTCTAATTAATCTTTTGTTGTTCTTTGTTCACCATTTTTACATTACATTAGGTCGATTGTTGTGTTTTATAGATATTTTTAGATTTTGTATTTTGAGGGCAATGTCACATCTCCGATTTTTATATTTTTAGTTATAAATTACAGATCCCACAACGTAACCTTGCTTACACTTGTATAGTATTGGAATCCAGCAGAATGACGGAATACAATTAGATATTTGTGTGTATTAAGTGTTGTCAGTAATTAATTATTCTTTTAAATATATTGGAAAACGGAAAAACCTTCACCATATCAAAAGAACAATTACTATGTTCTGTGTCATTGTTTCTATCTTTTTGAGATAAACTACTATTAAAGAGAACCATATTAATAATTTCAACCATATTTGTAATGTAGATGGTCCAAGGAATGTCAAGATCTTGCCCTCAACACAATCTTACATAGTAAATGAAACAAGTATTGTTGGACCTATTACCTGTTTAGCTGATTGTCGACCCAGCTGTACAATGACATGGGATGGACCCAGAGATGATATTAGTAATATTTCAATGCTGAATTTACAAAACATTGACAGAAGTCAAGCAGGATACTATCAGTGCACTGCTACCAATATCGTCAGTAGTATGAAGTCTGCTGAAATCAGTGTTGATGTTAACTGTACGTATGCACTTAATTTCAACGTCACTGCTATTTTTATCGTCAGTATTATGTTAATGAAGCAAACAAGCGAACAAATGGTATTAAACTTCGCGTTTTATATCAGTAATTATTTTCAAACCTAGAAGAGTGTTACCAAGACTTATTTTATATAAAATCATGATTTTTGCAATTCAGTCTTCAATATAACAGCATCCTTTTTTAATCTCTATTACTCCACATTTAAAGAATAAAATAAATCTTTTTCAAAAAAATTTAAAATGCACTAAATTTGTTCTTTAATATAATGATATAATTTTAATCTTTGGCTGTATCTGCAGAAAATTGATAAAAACCCTTAATTGTTAAGTCTTCCGACTTAACGATTTCTGTCTGCCCCTTTGGTATCTTCGAATTCTTTATAGGATTTATCAGTTACTTGAATAAACTTATCCATAGAAGTTATATTTATAACATGTGTTTAAAACCTTTGTCCTTTTGGACTCGATGTTTTTGGGATTTTGCACAATATAACTTGTTTAAATCGCCGATTAAACATATTTTTTTTCTTACTGTAGTTGCCTTGTTTTGATTGTTTTTTAGCATAAGAGAACCTAGTATGTATGTTATAAAATGTATTTGGTATTTTTAACTAGGTGTTCTACACGGTGATTACATTTTCAAGGTCATTACATCACGTTGTATCTTATCAATATTTAAAAATATAAAATAGGAGAAGTGGTAAAACGTATGTTTTGCCATATACACTTCGTTCCCTGTTCTTCCTTGGTACTTGTTTTTATGTTGTTTTATATCATTTGACTACAAATATAAATGAGAACACAATCAAATCTCCATATTCTGTTAAAATCTTACAATACAATATTGTCCATTGGCTGTCAATAATTTAAAAAACTTTTAGCAAACCCTCCATACAAACTTATGAGCTTCATTCTTTTCTTACAGGCGTTAAAAGTAATAAGTAATGTTTTGCTACTGGCCGGTCTGTATGTTTCGTTGTAGTATGGCATAGCTATCAAAACGACCGTCATTTAAATTCCAATTTCAAGTTTCGTGTTCGGGATAACATGTCAGATTAGATGTTCCGTAAATTGCCGAACCCCGAAGACAATAAAATATCCCTTGAGTCAGCAAAATAATTCTTAAGTTGGGCCTAAAATAAACATCACTGTTCACTGAGATATATTTTTTTCAATTCCTTTCAATGTTTTGTGAACATTCCATAGTACATACTTTTTATTAAACAACACTTGCATTAAAGTTGGTACAAAGAATCATTTCACAGCAGCCTTAATAACGTTGCGTATTTAACTTTTTGTTTATGTTCTACATGGCTGTCCCTCATTTCAAAGGTTATTTACCGGGCTGTTCCACTATTGTAACGAAAGTTCTAAAATATAATGTTAGCATTTAATAATCAGCTAAATATACTCCTAACACATAACATTTTTTTAACTATTGCATAGAATATGATGCAAGATATATTTAGACGAATAAGTGTTATGTTATTTCAACAGGAAGTCCATAATCATTGAAAAATATTATTTCTCGTTTAAACTTTGAATTTTAGATGGTCCAAGAGAGGTCTCAGTAAGTCCATCAGATTTGATCTACAAAGTGAAAGAATTTTCCATGATAGGTCCAATCAACTGTACCGCAGATTGTAAGCCTGCTTGTGTAATAACATGGACTGGACCAAATCTTTCACCCGGAAGCACATCTATACTATATCTACAAAATATTAATAGAAACCAGACAGGAAACTATCAATGTGCAGCTAGCAATTTTATTAGTGCCATGAATTCTTCAAAAGTGGTTATTATTGTCAATTGTAAGTTTATCATTTATGAAAATGAAAAAGATATGGGTTATATGTCAGAGAGACTGCATTCTAACCACGAGAAAATCAGTGTAATTTACTAATCTAGATACCTCCCCTCCGTAAGGTCTTCAACATGGGTGGAATTCCCTCATTGTGAAAAGCTCTAAATCGTCCCAAATAAAAAAGGTATATACGTAAAATAATACTGCTCTTATCTTTCTTTATTTGAAAAGAAAAAGGATTATTGTAATAGAAAAAAGAGTTGGAGTTGTAATTGATCCTCTTAATTACTATTATGCTACTGATATTTCACTCCATGCTAGCTTTGTAGTCTTTTGTAAATTGCCATCTTGATGTCACCACGTAAAAAAAACAATACTATGTTTAACAAACTTATTGTTCCCTTCATGTACTGACTTCCTTAGCTGCATAGAATTCCCTAAAATGTCGGTTTACATTTGCAGCTGCTAAATGTGCAATCACCCTAAATGCGTTTTTACTACTGCAATTACTGCCATAGAAAAAAGTTAAATCATTGTACAATATGATAATGTCATTTTTAATGCATGATTTAAGAATTAAAAGAACTGTTTATCAATGTTTATAGATATTGTGATTTTTGCAATACTGTATACTTGTTTCAAGGAATTACCTCTCATTAAACATAGAAAAGCCGAGATTCAAATAAAAATCAAGGAGTACTCACTGGCACCAATCGAAAGGGGATGCCGAATTCAGTAAAAGGTGTTCGACAAAGTGTTATTCAAGATATGTAGACGACGTAATGTTTTGGTTTGGCATTTACATAAAATAATCTCGCCAGACACGAACGAGCCAATTGAATTCATTCTGTTCGTGTTTCTGGATTTAAAAGAGTTGTCCCCCATATGGAATAGTATTAGCATCAAAGCTGTAACGGTGAATATAGGTTTTTATTTTGTTTTATTTTAATTTTCATCTAAAATTCAGAAGAAAAGTCAATCTTTTCAATTTTTTCTCTTGGTATTCTCATGGATTTTGCAAAAATAGCAATATTTTAAGGTTTTTCTCTCTTTAAAGCTATATTGAGTTACCTTTGCACATGGGAGGCAACTCTTACAAAAAATACAGATGCATCGCGGTTTAAGAAAATATGGAATTGTAAGGACTATCGATAACCAGTGAACGGTTTTTTATCAAACTGAATATTTTGCCGATCTGACCACCATGTCTTAACCCCACGGATAATTTTTTTTTTTTTTTTTTTTGTTTATTATACTGAAAACTCATAAACACAGAAAACTGTTACAGGCCAAATAGTCAACAAGATCCGAAGTTTAAAGACACTTTTACTAAACTGGTAAATTGACCCCTGTCTGTTTGATTCGGTGCGGGCTCTTCCTGCTTCACTTAATATATACATTATTAGGAAATTCCTGGTAGGTTTTTCCCGTCACTTACAAGCTTACATGCAGTAGATATAGTTGTACTGTCGTCTGATCTGAGGTCAAAGAGATGAAAATGTGAAGCACTGAGTTGCTTAATTGCCCTCTATTGACACAGTGACAATTTTATGGATTTTGAGGATATATTGCTTCCATCCCCAAGGCTATTAAACTTTGAAGATACCAAAGGGGTAAACAGAAAATTTTAAATAAAAAAACAGACAGACTGTGGTCAACAAAAAAAAGCGAAAAACAAACGTAGTTCGGACAATACTATTTTGAAAACTAAAGCTAGAGTAGCACAAACCATACAAAAGCTACGTTAAGATCAGATGCTCTGGAAGGGGTAAATTTATAACAGATAAGAGAACTCTACATGTCAGTCAAGTATGGTATACCATCCATAAATGACATTGTATGTGTTTTTGTTTTTGTTTATTTCTTAATATTACGAAAACTTGTGTAGATAAAAAGAAACTATAAAAGCAAATGTTCAGCAAGACAGAATCTACAAAAATCAGACACATGGATGATATCGTAAGCTAACGCCATATAGAGGTTATGCACTTTCAAACAATTTTATGCATTAGTTTTTAATTAAATCTATGATTTTTTAAAACAATTAACATAGTATTTTTACCAGACAAGAGATACACGTTCTGAAGAGTCTCTCCTTTCATTTGTAGCTCACTTGACTTCTGATAAGGCCATGTCAGCTTATGCCATCATTTTGCGTCCGTCGTCGTTAAGCATTACCGAGTGACTGAAAAACATTTTGAATTTGAGAAACATTTTAAATATGACAACATAAGACTACAATGTCGAAGATGCACATGTCATTTTTTCATTGATCTTTATTGCTAATGGTTTTTAAAATTGAAGTTCAGTCTTTGTTCTCGACTACGTTAAATATTATACATCAATAAAGTAATCTTAAAGTAAATGTACATATAGCATACCTAAATTCATCATATTTATTTAACTTTGATAACCTTGTACTTTTAATATCCGTTTTGTTTTTCAGATGGACCAACGACCGTCATCACAAATCCAATAACACAATTATTGACGGTTAATGAGACCGGTAGTATTTTACCAATTACGTGTTTGGCTGACTGTATGCCTCCGTGCACCGTAGTATGGTGTGGACCTAGTCTTACTTTAAGTAACACATCTACAAAATATTTCCAGGTACCAGGCAGGCGACTATCACTGCAAAGCTAACAACGTCGTAAATAGTATGATATCTACCACAATCAGTCTGATTGTCAACTGTAAGTATTATGTGCCGATTCATTTTTCGTATCCAATTTAAAAAAAGATCTTTAATAGGAGCATGATATTCTAATATTCTAATTTTATATCATTAATCTGTAGAATGAGGTAAGGGGTTGAATGGACTGAACCTGTAATAATCACCTGAAACAGAAACTCAACCTAAGCACAGAAGATAACATTTTGAATATCATTGAATGTATGCTGGAAAGATACAGTATACATTATTCCAACATTGTTAATTCTTAAATTTTTAATCTGACCACAAAAATACTGTAAAAGGTAGGCTACTATCTCTATGCAACTACACGTAATTCCCTGTCCCGGCGTACCTGTTGAAGGTTAATCCAGAAAAGATCTTTTTACGTAGTGTCAGCGAAGGCAATTTCATTGGTTGTTTTTCCGTTTTGTCTTCAATTCGTTTGATAAAAGAAAGAAATGCAAGGCACTATTTTTTAGAACTTGTTTCGTACCCCACGGAAATCTAGTGAACTAAAGACAAAATATGCAGTACACAATTTAAGAAATATGTGGATTCTTTCCTTCTGGAATATATTCCATATTCTTTCTGTTAAATATAAAAATAAATGATTATGGCAAGATATGTATAATTTTGCCAAGTTGCTTAAAAATATGATATACTTTTGTAATTAATATAATCAAAAACTAGAATAACCTGTAATAGCTTCATTTATTGTTTAATTGAGATGAAATAAAAGGAAACCTTTTCGAAGTGTTTTTGACCTAGCCGATAATAGATTTGTCATTTAAAGGTTTAGTCTATTGAAAAAATAGCAATTAGAGAAAACGATTTGTTTTCACAACAAAACTTCGAAGGATAGCTCTGTATGTTGTCTGATCGCAACAAATATTTGAAATCTTAAGACTTTACACTCTTAAAACACGACAGTAGAAAGCCACGAATACATATTGAAAAGGGAAATCAGAATAAACTCAGTCATGACTTTTTTCTTGTATTAAGTTTTTCCAGAAAAAAAAACGAATACTGTATCTGTCACTGAAACATCATTCGTCTTCGAAATTTGGTCATTTGTTTATTTTATCAATTTTAAGTTATTTTTATACATACAAATAAATAATGACTATTGAACCCTATTGTGAAAGCCAGTATGTTAGGTAAAAGTTTAAAAGTAATTAAAAATCATTATATAAAAACGTGCGAACATATTAATAAATTAAATTAAATTATTAATAAAACTGCTTGAATAGTAACGGCAATAGTGCACTGGCCGCTTTCATTTATTCCATAGAATGGCTACAAGTAAGAAAAATGGTTTTCAACATTCCAAAAAAACACACGACAGAAAATAAAAAAGATTGTAAATTGCAAAAAATATCTCCTTTCATGTAGAATTCATCATTATATCTTTTGCAAGATAAATAGCATTTATTCTTGAGCCGATGTTATTAATACCAAAAATTAATGTTTATTTTCTTATGTCAATTTTAACAATCAAACATCAAATAGTTAAACTCATGAATTTAATCAGAACTTTTAAAACATATAAGAATTTTCTCGTCGTATTTTTAAAATTATCTTGATTATTTTCTAGATTTGCGTAGAAATGGTTTTTTGTGTGCTGCACGTATATACATTTAACATTGCAGATTCATTTTAAGATAAGATTCAAAACCTTTAAATTAAAAAACAATTATTAATGCACATTATTTTTTTAAAAGTTATTTATATATGACTTCTGAGAACTAATTACTATAAATATGAAGTGAAATGTGTATATTTATCTTTTTGTCAGAATAATAAATTCCAATATTCCAATCAAGAGATTTTTAGACAGAACTGGACCGTTGCCACAAAAACTGTCAAGAGAGGGTTAAGTTATTTCTCGGTTAAAGTCATCACTCCAGGAGTTTTACGGTCGGCACCCCAATCTTGTCTGCTGGTATGGAATATCCGTTTCACAAATGAAGACTGACCTTTTCTTGTGAAGTTCCGGAGTTAACCAAGAACAGGCTGCTCGCTACCTCTCTCTTGAGGTTGTGATCCCATTATTCCTTTCCATTTACCCTGAAAAGACTAATACCGTAATGGAAAAAAGAAAATGCGACGAGTGTCTTCAAATTGGCAGAAAATTTTAACCCTTCCAGACCCCTGAGTTAACCCCGGTGCTTTGGTGAGGTCCGCATTTTTCATAGTTGCATGATTATTTTAGATTTATATGTATACGAGACATATCATTGATTATGAAAAAATGATTTCAATTTTTAGTACTGAAAATAATGTATAATAAACGCTTGATATTCAACTTTTGAGGTTAGAATTTATATTTATATTTTGAATGACAAATACTACATACTTGATTAGTATGATATCATGTTTATTTGCACTATTAATAGCATAACGTTTTTACTCGAAGTTATAATAACCACACGCTATTTTTGAATTTTGAAATGATGTTAAACATGTTAATATAAGCTTTAGTTTTTTATGATTTTAATACCACCCTCATATATTTTAGATTTTAGTTTTTAAGGTAAATATGTTTCCGAGAACCCTGACAGCGCCATTACTGAAGGATGACCAATCAATTTGGTATCAATGGAAAGCTGCAAGCATAACTTTTGAAATGAGTCTACAATATAAATGCCTTCTCTCCTAACCTTTGGAGTTATCATTAAAATTTACTTCTGGTCCTAACAAAATTAAACTGAAAAGACAGAAGAGAGGCTTTTTCTTGAGAACATCTAAAATCCATTTGTTGATTCATATGGTATCAGTGTATCTCAACTAGTAATGGACCTCTTACCGGTAATAAAAATATAAGTTGACCTCTTCTCGGATTGGCGTTAACCCGGATAAGAGTTTAAGGATTCAACGACGGGTGTTGCGCAAATGACAGGTGATGCTTACCCTTCATGAGCACGTGATTATACTCCTGCATTTTTAAAGAAGTTCGTGGATTTCAAGCCTTTCTTCGTTTTTTGTTTTTGTTTTATCTTTTACTTTTTTCATAATTTGTCTCGTCTTTTTGGACTGTGCACTTCGTATCTCTGACATGGTATTCTACACTGGATTAAGTATGACATTTATACATAAAAAATCATATGAGGGCTAGTACAGGGGTGCACGGTAGGTAGACTTTGTCTCACTAATATGAGTGAGAAAAGTCGAAATTTGCATAAGCATGAATTTATACCACATTTTTCTAAACCTTCGAAATAAGCGTGTTGTCCTAATAACTTGTTTCACTGTTTGTTTTTGTTTTTTTTTAATTGCTTTACCGTGTAATCACTCTGTCATAATATATTTTATGAGCATCTATGTGTTATATTAAACATGTTCTTATATTGTATCCAATGATGCGGATTTTATAAAAGCTAATCACAGCTTGTTTCCGAATCCTTATCTGTCGTTCTTAGTTTGTAACTGTATATACTGATATGATTTTGTAAATAAATGAATATTCTTCTAGTAGATATTAGTTTAGAGACTTCTGTACAGAAATTATTATGTTTTTGTAATTTGCTCCGTAAATTTGTTAAAATATTTGTGTGTTTTCGATTAGTTTTCATTATTATATTATTATATTTATATTTATTATCATTTCCATCTTAGTAAAAAGATTATCGTCAGTATAATTATTTGTTGATCAAACACAAGTGGATTGAACCACAATCAACGATTGATAAATTTTTTTAAATTACCAAATATATTTCAATGATTTTATTAAAACAGTATAACATTTCAGAATTTTAAATTGGTTGAGACATGAATACCACTTCACTCCGATTCTTTTTGCTGACTCTGACCCTACCAGTCTTTCCTCTTACCCCTTGGTGTAGCATACTTAGCGGAGAACCAGCTATGTACCAATTTAAATGTCTTTGATTTGACCCAACCATAAGTATACTCCTAGGAAAATCAGCAAAGTCAGTCCCTTCAATATATTGAACACTGTAAGATTTTGAACATTTGAAGTTGACAAGAACTTATCCTGCACTCACATAAAATTTGAGATTTTTTTTGTGACAAGTTAAAGTTCTATAATGTGTATAAGGTGTCTTTAGTAACATTTTGCGTGAACTATTTGAATTTTATGTTTGCCACAAACCTATGTTTTATTTGCTGCAAGCTTTCAGTTTTAATGCAGTAGGTAAGGGTGTTTCAGTAAAGTTTAGATACTTAATATAAATTCGCAAACATGCTGATGGTTGAATGAAAGAATTTGAATACACCTTTAATTTCAGATGGACCGAGACAGGTCATTTTATTTCCACCGCGCAAGCTCTACATAATAAACGAGCTTGGTGAGTTAGAATCTATTAACTGTACGGCAGATTGTAAACCTACGTGTGTTATCAAATGGACTGGACCAAATCTTCCAATTGATACTACATCAGTGCTACATCTGAAAAATTCCAACCGAAACCAAACAGGAAACTACCAGTGTACAGCTAGCAATGACGTCGGCAGTATGAAGTCAGTTATAGTCAGCTTAATTGTTAACTGTAAGTAGATATAAACTATCAGCGTACAGAAAGCAATGTTGGCGATATAGTTACATTGTAAGGAATACCTTAGTTCTACGTTTTTTTTCTCATATTCCCATGCTTATCGAATAAAATGTCCAGTTAAAATAGATGTTATTCACATTTTATTTTACAAAACTGAGTTTGTTCACATTCCAATTGCCTTACTGATCATTGCGACGTATATGAATACGTTTTGTCATTCATGACCTCAGTAAATAATTCTAAAACTCCATTTGCAATTCAAATCAATCATACAAAGTGTTTTGGATTTGAGTGCTTCTTTTGCAATATTTGAATCTTTGACTTCCTATGTTTCGGTTCTAATGCTACTGATGAGAGGTTACTCGTTGAAATGTACATTAAGCATACCTAAATTTTCCATATCTATTTAACATCGGTAATTTTGTATTTTGAAACCACTGGGTCGATATCTCTGCTGGTTGAACATTGGTCCCCGAGGGTATTCACCAGCCCAGTTGTCGGACTTGTCTGACATGAAATTTATCAAACAATGTCTCACAGAAATTTGCTGCATTTGCTAAAATTCTAAAACACTGAAAATAAGGAGAGGGGTCATCGGACACAATTTTAGTAAAGGACCCCACCCGAGGACCATTCCAGCCAAGTTTGGCTAAAATTGGCTCAATACCTTCAGAGGAGAAGATTTTTTAAATCCTCCGTTTTTTCTATATTTAGCCTTGCGGGCATTTTGTCGTAAGTTTGGGGTCGTCGGACACCATTTTGAAAGAGGACCACTAAAAGACAATCCCATTAAAATTTGGTCAAAATTGGCAGAGCGGGTTAGAGGAGAAAATTTTGGAAATTCATCCCCCTTTTTTCTTTTTTTAGCCTGGTGGCCATTTTGTTTGGAGGTCAGTGTCATTAAACACAATTTTAGTAAAGGACCACCCAAGGACTATTTCAGCAAAGTTTGGCTAAGATTGACTCAATTCATACAGAGGAGAAGATTTTTCAAATTTCATGCCCTTTTCTCCTATTTTTAGCCTAGCGGCCATCTTGGTCGTAAGTCCAGACTATCGGACACAATTTATGAAGGGGACCACCAAAGGACCATTCCACCACAGTTTGGTCCAAATTGGCTCAGCGGTTTCAGAGAAGATTTTTTGTAATTGTTGATGGGCAGACGACGGACGCCAAATGATGTTAAAAGTTCACTTGGCCTTTTAGGCCAGGTGAGTTAAAAATGCGAGCGAGTGCTGAGGTCTAACTTTAATAAGATTGAAGAATAGGGTGCACTCGTCTCATAATATTTGTAAATTTAACAATGTAATGTAAAGTATAATGTTACATAATATTTAAATATGTGAAGTATAACACTAAAAGAATCAATTACAATAACAAATCCATTAACAAATCCATCTTCATAGAGTTAATAAACAGAATGCAAAGGGAATAAAAATAACCAAACAAACTGTTTACTGTAATGGTCGTTGCCTTTTGAAAGGTTACACCGTTCGTCGTGCATACATGCGTTTTATTCAAACTAGAAACTGGTGTTCTGCCTGAGTAAATGCCCGTAAAATTGGCATTAATACTGTGAGCAGAGCACTGCATTATTATATAACACTGATATCTTTGGTATATATTTCCCAAAGAAAACATGATAATTTGCATATCTCTATTTTGCCATCTGTCACCACTTTACAAAGTTTATCAAAATCGTGAGAGTCATTTAGGAGGAATTGTGGACCCTTATATGTGTCCTAATATTCATATCCTCTGCATGAATTGTGCAAAATAAAATTCCTCGTCACGTGCACATCTGCATTATGTATTCTACCAATCCACCAAGTTTTATCAAAATCATGCATGTGATTTAGGAGGAATTGAGGACAACGCATTGACAAATACATGGGAAAAAAGGTCCAAACATCCATATCTTCCGCAAGAATTGTTGAAAAAAAATCCTCACCAAATGCACCTCTCCATTATGTAATCCAATAATTAATCAAGTTTTATCAAAATCCTGGAAGTCGTTTACTAGGAGATACGGACAATGTATCTTGGACAGACACATACACATGTATGCACCAAAACTTCGCTTGCGGGGGTATAAAACCATAAAACACCTGTTATATACCTTTTTAAACACACATTAATTTAGATTTGTGTAAATATTAAAAATTAATGGAAAATTAACGGTTTACGGGTTTAGATGCAGTATTAAGCAATGATTGAAAACTAGGCTAAATTTTCCGATTTCTCAAAACGAAAAAGAAAAAGCAATAATAGTCCGTGGGTTAGGTATGTTTACCGTGCACACCCCCCCCCCCCCCACAGGACTCATCATCACCAACCTTTTTAAATTCGTATTTATACCCTTTT
>JAULBM010333953.1:0-12885 GCA_032357055.1 Geukensia granosissima
TCTGTGAAATGGATATTTCGTACCGGTCAACCAAATCATGATGGCGACCGAAAAACTTCCGGAGTGATGACTCTAATTGTATATAATTTGTGCTGAACTTTACAAAAATATGCAGTAAAATCTATTAAAATAAAGACCAGACCAGAATTGGACACAGAAATTCTTGAAATTGCGACTATTAAGAAAAATAAAAAAAGTGTCTCGCCCAAAATATCAAAATTTTTTAGTAGCAGTTGGGGATGAAAATCTAGCAATGTTTTTAAATTTGCCTAAGGGAAATTTACTTTAGAATCTTCTTATTTGAAACTACTGAGCCAGGTGTCCTCTACCAAAATTTTGTATAGCATACCTTCCTTGCAAGGATTAGTAGCTGAGCATACAGGCTCTCTGGGTTCTTTGGTCCCTCTGGTGTATAATTGTCTTCAAAGTCCAGTGGCAAAGCTGAATTAATATCAGAGTTTTTCAAAAAAGTTACAGCCAGTGAGGAGCATATACATCGGTCAGTTTGAAACACATTTTAAATTGGTTTGAATTAGAAATATTTTAATTTCAGGCTTGTAGAGGACGAGGTTTAGGTAGGGGTGTGAATGTAAAAGTGAGCAGAGATGATCCAAACCAGGCTGCTGATGCTGCTGAATACCAGGAATATGATCAAATTTATGGTGAAACTATCTGTATTCCCAACGAGGCAGATTTCCTTGCAGTTTATTCCACATCAGCAGGTTTGTTTATTTTTCATGTGGTATTCTTCATATAAAGAGAACTATTCCAACAGAGTATATCATCACTGACTCTTGAAAAAATATCACGGTTTCTATTATATTAGTGTACATTTTATGGTAGTAATCGAAAGTATCTTCATTATAATTAAAGTCAAAATCAAATATTTTTCTTTTCTGTCAATTAATATCTCTTTTACGGTGAAGTCATGAAAGTGAGACATAATTTTTACTTTCTGTAGTCAGCAGCAGTGTTAGTTTTTTTAAGCTCTATTTCTCTGAAACTTCTAAGCCTTGGAGGACTAAATTTGTTGCCCATATAGCTTTTGTTAAAATATTGTCCACTTATCACATGGCATTTATACTTGACCTAGTTTGCATGTTTCAGGGACTTTAACAAACTCAGTGTTGAGCTATTTTGCTTAGATCTGTTTCTCAACTTCTCTATATCATAAGTCAACAATATCGGGTATGCATATATATTATTAGGATTTTTTCATTAGATTTGTCTCAATGAGAGCTTTTGGATAATACTCAAAATTTTTTTATCTGATTTTGATTTTTTAAACTTATTCCATATGAAAAATGCAACAAATTTGATCAAGTTCGGAAAAAATGGTGGTCAAAATGATCTCTGATCAAGCCATTTTACTGTATCTAGTACATTGCTGTGTCCAGCACAATACTGTTATATATTTGAATAGGAACTGTGGGATGTTAATGTTTCAAGATATTTCATTAACATTCTTTATCCTTAGGGTATAGATCATTCACGAACACAGAGAAGGGATCACCATTTGTACGCTACCTCTCAGAGGAACTTCTTAAGATGAAACCAGGGGAAGATTTCTACAAAGTTCTAACAAGAGTCAATAGAAAGGTTGGATTGGGTTATAAACCAAACTATCCAAATAGCGATACTGTCACACAGATGCCATGTTTTATATCAAACCTGACCAAGGATTTGGTCCTAAAACAACAGGCCTAAACTGTCAAACTAACCAGATCAGTTATGGGATAAGATGCAGCGCGGTGTATATTTAATCTTCTGTTTTTCAGTCTTAATTAATGTATTAATTCATGTAACTTTGTTATTTTATGATCAGTTTGGCAAACAGGTTTTTCATTTGTACCAATTAAACAAGGAAACTATCTATTTGTAGTTTTCTTTTGTTAAATATTTTAAAATATTTCATGTCTTATTTCAGTATAAAATGCTGCACATGCAATAATAAGTTCCCATTTATACATGTAATATACATTTAGAATTTTATATATATTTCATTGATTTTGACTATTCTTTGTCTTTAAAAAAGACATGGTTAAAAATTAGGCCAAATAAAAACCCGTTTCACTTTGATATTAGTGCCTAAGCTAAACTTTGTTGACATACTTTTGAGCAAGTACAATGTATTTAATTGTTTAAAAATCAGTAGGAGCCCTCTTCACACTTTTTAAAAAGGTTTAGAAAAATAGAAAAAAAAATCAAAAGTAGAATCACCCCTAAAAAATTTTTGACAGACCCAAATAAAGCATGTTACTAGAAACAAAAAAAATTTGGCCTTGACATCACGTGAAAATGTCTCGGTTTTAAAATTGTATGGAAAATATTTGTTAAACAGGGAAGTGTTGATGGCTCAAATAATCATATCAAACCTGCAAAAGGTCAAGACAAATATTGTAGTTTCGTTATCCACAATAGAGACATTGTTTTTTAAATCAAATACTACATGTACGTATAAAGTGACTTTTGGAAGGAATGACCACCATTTTCTAACCATTGCAAAAATTTTATTATCATAACCGTGTAAATATCTAGATCAACAATAATATGTTACAAATGTATTTTGATTAAAACTAGGTGCATCTTATATTTTTTGTTGGAATGTAATTGTAACCTCTAAATGTATATATTAGTGCTGTTTATTTAATTAGACTGTATCTTAAATTATTGAGAGAGAAGACATGCTCATTTGTTGATCCTTGGACAAATGGGTGATGTAAATTTGTGGATCCCTATTATTTAAGTTAGCAACCCTGGGCTGCTTAGGGTTTTTTTGTAAAAACAGGTGAATGTAATAAAATGTATCATAGTTAAAAAAATGTTACAAATGATTGCAGGATCACCATGTCCTTTATGTTTGATTTATATCTGTTTTTTTTTCGATAGTAAAAAAAGTGACATCAGTTTTTATGGTTTAACATCATTTTTAGAAATATATCTTCATATGTTCAATGTACATTACTTTTCATCATTAATATATTTGTATGTTCATTGAACTTCATTTCATTTGTTCAGCAAGCCTGTGATAAATTATGAAACTAAATACTTTTTACCTGTTGTTAACAAATTTTTTGCACATGTTTCTTTATTTATTAAGTGCAAAAAAAATATGTTGCAATTTTTCTGTGCCTGTAGGAAAACTTTGCGATTTAGATAAAATCATTTTGAATTGTATGCTCTTATCGTCTTTGGAGAAATTGTTTGGCAAAATATTGCATGCTACAATTTTCACTTTCCAAATATAGAAGAAGGTGATATGGTATAATTCTCTTTATAACAGCCATCTAAAAAGTCTAAAGTACAAGTCAACCTGCTTCCTGCTTAGTTTTTTCTGTTTGGAACCAGTCTAAAACAAAATAAATTCTAAAGCAGAACCAAATAAAGTTTCAGCAACAGAAACATCTTTAATCAGTTAAACACATTTCTAACTTGAAAAACACACTAGAAACATGTTTAACTCGTTGAACACATGAGAAACATGAAAAATTAACTAGAAATATGTTTAACTAGTTGAACACATTGGAAACATGAAAAACTTACTAGAAACATGTTTAACTAGTTGAACACATTAGAAACATGATTAACTCACTAGAAACATGTTTAAATGGTTGAACAAATGAGAAACAGACTTTTGAATGTTTGTCCTCTATGAGAAAATTGAAGTTTTTATGGTATTGTGGCATTCTTTATTATATGTTTATGTACAGCATGCCATTGTTGAAATTCCCTTTATCATGGGAATTTAAGATCTTTTTGGCAAAACATACACAAAGTCTAAATTTTAATTGCACTTTACAGATTTAGATGATTATTCCCACATTCTTGGATCACCTTTATTTGGTTCAAATACACCGTACATATATTTTAAAGATCTTAAAAATAAATTGTTGATCAAGAAATAGAAGGAATATTATCCAAAGGAAATTATCACAAAATATCCTATAAATTGAAGAATTTTCCTGTTTTTTTGTCAATTTAGCCTATTTTGACATCACTTATAACCTCATTATGCTGTGATAAGTGATAAATTGAAAGATTTTGTTTCCTTATAATGTTAACATTTTATTATAGAGTTTGTATTTTTGAGGTAGCCATGAAGATATTAAATTTTTAAACCAAGTAAGGGTTTCAGTGCCTGTACTCTTTTTTACATATATGACTGAACTTAAGAAAAAATTCTTCATGTTTTGCATGCTTTTGACAGAATTTCATTTTTTTTTAATATTGTATTAAGGATATAAACAGGTTTTAACCTATTTGTTCTGAATGACAATAATTTATGTAATTTGTGGTTATTTGTTTTCTATGTGATTTCATAAATAAATATACAATTTACTTTTTTTTTCTGAAATTTTTTTATATCTCGCAAACAAAGTTAAGGCTGTAGAGGAATCACACTGTTTGTCTGTCCATACATCTGTCCTTGTTAGTGCATCTCCTCCTAAAACATTGAAAGGATTTCAGTAAAACTTTACATGAACATAAGATACAACATGTAGATATGCACAAAGAATGGAGATTCATCTTTGATCATTCCAAGGGCAGATTATCTCCATGTCATGAAAAATTAAAAGACCCTATTTTAAGGAAATTTCTGTTCACAAAATTAAATAATGAGGCACATTTTTCTTTGTTCTTTTTTCTCCAATTTTTTAACATATTCCTCTTTTTGGGATAAACTTTGATAATTTGCATGAAAATGTCCTAAAAATATTTTCATCATTAAGTTATTAAGTTTTACATTCTGGTAACAAGCGAAAAAAATCAGGATGACCTTAACTAATTAAAAAAATAATATTTTCAAAGTCTGAACGAATTGAAAATTTCAAAATTAATTATGTAACAACATAAAGCTGTGTTTTTCTTTTTATTCCCAATTTTCACATAATGGGATTGGAAATATAATTTGCATATTTTGTAAGATTTTTATACCTTTACTTAGGTATCTGAATAAAGAGCTAACAGGGAAATTCATGATTTTTTTTAATTGATGATAAAGTAGGTTGACAGTAATTTTAATTCTATCTGGGCTAATACAGAGAGTTGCTAATGTTTTATAACTATTTCTTGCCTGTATTTACATTAATGTATAAACTTGTATACTGAACATTCTGTAAGACTTTATAACCTTCAGGATATGAGGAGCATGCCTTATACATCGACTATACACTGGGATGTTCTACTGAGTAACACGATGGGAGCCACTAGTGGAGCAGGAGTTACTTACCCTTCGGCCAGGTTTTTGTACAGTTCGTGTTACTCCCGCTTTAGTTTTCAGTGAAGTGTTGTGTGTTCTATGTTTGTCTTATGTTTTAATTTGTTGGCCATGGTCTTGTCCATTTCTGACTATCGATTTCTGTCTGTCCATTGGTATCTTCGAATTTCTTTTATGACTTGAGTTCAGCAAGGATGGTTTTATTTGGCAAATTAGTGGATTTTTCTGACTAAGATTAGTTAAGAGTACTTAATTGTCCTTATTCCCTTCTTACTGGATATGTACCTCCTCAAGCAAATTGCTGTACATGGACAACTTCAATGAATACGCTGGATGCTGACATTGACCTATATTTAATGCATGAACAACTTGGTTAGGAAACATAATTAATGTCCACCCATATAACTGACATGTCCCACATCAGCCCTATTGGTTTGAAGGGTGGGTGTAGGGATGATTACTGCAATGCATGCTTTGGATGCTGTCTTAAACCTATATTTAATGCATGAATGACTCGGTAAGGAAACATGGTAAAAGTCCATTTCACCTTTTCATCTTTCTGACATGATGAAGTGCATAACGATTCTTCATATGACAATTGCATGATAGTTAAAATAGAGATATTGCTCTATAACAAAAGTGAACTTAGCAAGCTGTGACAGCATTTACCATCTTTAAATTCATCCTTGAAAGTTGTTAACATATCATGAATTAAAAACAAAGCTTAGATTTTAGGTCTTCAATTGATTTGATGTAAGAGTGTCTTTTATAACATACAAAAATCATTTCCTAACTATTTGTGTAAATTTACCATGGTTGGTTATGTGGTTATTTAATGTAGATAGAATATAGTGGACAAGAAATGGTCTAAATTAAATTCAGCTTTCTAGCACTTTGTCTTTTTGCATTTTATTTCATTATTAATAAAAATATTATTCAGTCTAAGTAAAAAAAATGAAATCAGCCTTAAGGGATTTTACTTTAAATATCTGTAAAAAAAAATGTGCAAAATTTTAATTCAGTAATTATGTCAATACTTTCTAGCACTTTGTTCTTGATAAATGTTTTTTGTGTTTAATTTCATTGAAGAGTCATGAAATTGAATAAAAATATTATTCAGTCTATGTACAAAAATGAAATCAGCCTTAAGGGATTTTACTTTAAATATCTGTAAAAAATGTGCCAAATTAAAATTTTGAGCATGCAGATTTCATTTACTTTTTGTCAAATATGATGATTAATTTTAGTGAGCAAAACATCTTGATTTTCTTATCTTAATCTTTAAGGCCAGAAACAAAAGTTGAAAAAAGAAAAATAAACAAATTGTACCATTGTATAATTTAAGTTGTTGATGCCTTGACTGGGTCAGAATTTGGAAATGCTTAAATATTGAGCAAAATAGAAATTCCCAGGTAATTTTGCTACTTTCTGTTAAATAATATTCCAGACGGGTGAAAAAGACCAACTACTATGTCCTCAAATTTTTCCAGTACATAGAAAAGAGATCCAGTCTTTAAATAATCTGATGTATAGAAATTGTTATGCCCAAATACTAAATATCAATTACAAATAACAATGCACTCAGTCTTTTCTTTTTTGAAAGGATTTTTAAAATTTGATTTATTTTATATAATTTTTCAAAAGAAAAAAGATTGAATGGTCAGTATAATTATTTAAGCCAATTTTTTAATGGCAAAAAGGCAAAGTAAGTATAAATGAATGTTTACACTGGAATTAAATCTGATAGAACATGATGCAAAAACTCACTTTGTTCATAAAGTAGTTCGTGTAATATCCATGATTAGCTATGTTTAATTAAATATTTCAGATATCAGAATTTTGTCATATGACGTTTGCTTTTTTATCATATTTTATATTATATGAAATAATTTGCTATATGCGTCTTTGTTTTAATATAATGTTCAAAAAAATATTTTTTATTTTTAGTTAAATTTCAAATTCTTCACATAAAGCTGTTCTACTATTGCATCTTCTCACTCAAATTTTATTTCTGTGAATATTGTTGTTATCGAGAAAATACCCTACAGAAAACACATATTAATTTTTATATTTTTATATGTTTTATTACTACATAATGGCTTTATTTCATTACTTTCATAAATTTAAATGTTGTCAGCTGACATTCCATTAATTCTTTTATTGTTTGATTAAAACCAATATTGAATTCTTTCACTTTTGTTTTCACATTCAGTTTCACTTTCAAGAAGTCAATATTGTTTTTAATCAAATAATATTGACTTCTTTCACTTTTAAGAAGTCAGTATTGTTTTTAATCAACCATTATTACAATGATGTAATGAAAGATTATAGTATTTTGTATGATATAAGTTTTAATATACCAATAAATCAATTCTGACATCAGCCAAAGCCTCAGTCAATAGTGATTTTTTGTTTAGCAAACCTCGTATTGACTTCTTCAAATTCTAGTATTCTGTACTTAAAACAAGGTTTGCTAGAATTAATCCCACTACTTATAGTGTTCTTGTGTAAAAGAACACAAAAACATTGGGTAATTACATTGTGGTTATTAAATAAGAGATTGAATGGTTGGTATGATTGCCTGGGTATTGGATTTCAGCTTGGTTGTTACAATTAATCTGAAAAAAGACATACGGTGGTTAAGACTGAGCATTTCAGTACATTTTCATTGAAGTCTTACCAGAATTGGTAGAAAAATCAATCAGCAAATATCAGTGTTGTAATTCCATTATAATGCAAAATTAAAAAAAAACTTTACAATATAAATGTCTGTTTGGCAGTGTTAACTTCACAAAAAAGAATTTGAAAAGTATTGCATTCAGTAATCCTGCCGTTGGATATTTGGCTCACCATACCATTTCAGTTGGTTTATATTTTAGAGCTTCTATTGCTGTTTGTATCTTGGACTTCCTTTTTTGTTTTTGGTTCTAATACTACAAATAAGAGGTTACTCCTTGAAATGTACATATACCATACAGAAACACTTCATATTTATTTAACATGGGTAATTTTGTATTTTAAAGAAAAAAATACAGAAATAGAAAGAAAACTAGAACTAAAGCAACAAGAACATTAAAGAAACTGTGATGAGCCTACGTGTCCGGAAGGGTAACAACCTTTGTTTTAGTAGCATCTTATATGTTATTCATAGTCAAAGCAAAATTTTAGGTAGACACGACCGATGTTATTCGCTGAAGTTGTAAAATGGTATTATAGATAAGACAGTGGAATTTTTTAAAGTGCTGTTTTATTTTCGAAATGGATATTTCTGATCGATCTTTTGAAGACCCAGAAATTGTTTAGAGCTCTGAGACTAGTACGTGTTATAGTAGTCTCACCAACAGCAACATCTATCAATAGAATTATGATAGCAATCACAAGTCAAGGAGTAACACAGGTGAAAGATCATCGCACTTTCTGACAGGTGGTGTCATGGAAATCCAGGGCCATGCGGGTCAGGAGCTTTACTGTTCTTTATTTTGTGTAGCGTTGAACAAAGTATACCGACAACGACAACTTTCTCTGTTCCTTTTTAGAAAACCAACTTAAAATAGATCTTTTAATGTTAATTTCAGAAGTGAGTGTGGTATGACAAAGGTGGTTCGAGTGACATTTACCCATTTTTTATTTTCATAAAGTTATTGGAAAGTCTAGAACAAATAAAGCTTTGTTTTCAACCCTTAACTATCAATGTATTTAGCATACTCTTATGTTATGTAAAGTATATCCTTAAATTCGAGTTCCATGTGATAGGAAATATGAAAATGAAACGATATGGGGTAAATGTCAGAGAGCCTGCACTTCAACCAAGAGGAAGGCAGAGGAATGTACACATCTAGTTGTCTTCACAAGGGGAATACCACTCCTTGTGAAAAGCTCTAAGTCGCCCCAAATAAAAAATCGTGTATGCGTAAAATAATACTGCTCCTACCTGAATATTGTCGAAAATGTACATTTAACAGAACAATAAATACAATGACAAAACCTGTGACCACAATTCCTGACTTTGGACAGGAACATGTGATGGGGTTAAACTATAGTTTAGTGGGTCCCAACGAGTGGTCAAAAGGAATAAATCGAAGAAAACAAAGTCGGTAACATACAAACTATAAAAATCAAACAGAAAGTCACCCAATTCGACTAGAGAGAGTCTTTATTGCAATAAATATACTTAACAAACCATGAGAAAAAATGGATTGGTCAGTTGGTTTATCTTATTCTTTATTGGAGACAAAACAAGTTTTTCATATTCAGCATTTTCAACCATTTTAGTGAAGAAGCTTGATGATTCGTGGCATTCCCTCTTAACAAAAATACATGCAAAAGGAAGATATATCTCTAATGAATGCTCGCAGTTACTGTAAGCAAGCCTAGTGTAAGCTTCCGGATGAAGAGTAAAGCCTCTCAACACGATATGTCATCAAACACCGTATGTTTGACGACTTTGTTGTCAACAAACGTGAAGAAAGACAAGACGGATAAACGCCAAATGTATTAATATTCAAACGACCGCAAAAATTTGCGGTTGTATTATGGTATGATGCTGTCGTCGTCGTCGTCGTCGGCGTTGGCGTCTGTGGACAGTTTGGTTTCCGGCCTATTACATTTGTTCTAATTAACCAATCCTTTTAATATTTCTTGGAGATTGCTAATTGGTTCTAAATAAAGGTAAGTATTTATTTTGGGGATCTAGCCCCACCCGTTTTTAGGGAGGGACCATAAGTGTTTTCTCTTATTTGAATGCAAGTTCTCTATTTCTTGTCCAATTTTGATGGGTTTTTTTGTATTCCTCATGAAAAAGTCAACATAATAGTACACAAGCGTCATGACCTATCTCTTACTGTTACTGAGATGTGAGGGGTCCAAAAATGGCCACGCCCTAATTTTTTAAACTTTTTTATTTCTCATCAGATTTTGCAAATGATTCTTTATGAAAATGCAATAAAAGTTACTCCAAGCATTTTTTCATAAAATGAACCTTTTTTATAAAAGGGGTCAAAGGGTTATAAAATCCGCTTTAGCAGGAGATGTGAAATTTTAATTTTTTCATCCGATTTTGATGGGTATTTTTTGCCTTTGATACCTATCAATGAGAGCTTTTAGAAGCATGTCAACAAACTTTCTCTATCTTTTACCGTTTTAGAGCTAAAATGGGTCAAAGTGGGGGAGACTCAATTTCCTACCCTTTTTAAAATTTTTCATCCGATATTGATGGGGTTTTTCTCCAAATGATTCTTCATGTTACTACAAACATTTTTGGTACAATTTACCGTTTTTTTTATAAAAGGGATAAAAGGCTTTAAAATATGATTTTGCATTAGATTCCGCCCAATGAGGGCTTTCAGTAGTATGTCAACAGATTTTCTCTATCTTTTACCGTTTTCGATCTCAAAAGGGTCAAAGAAAGGGAGGGGTATTCAATTTCGAATACATATAATATGGAAACATTTTATTTTTCATCTTATTTTGATGGGGGTTTCAAATGAAACCCTATTACAAATTTAACAAAGGGCCACTCGTTTTGAGGATAATACGAGTCAAAAAGATCACTTATCCAGACATATTACTGTGTCCAGAATTTTACTGTGTCCAGCACTTTACTTCGTCCAGCACTATACTGTTTCCAACACATTACTGTGTCCAGCACATTATAGTGTCACTACTTACCCAAACGTTCATTTCTTTACCTTTCACATGTCAACGTGCTGCGTCTGTGAATCACCTGAGTTTGCATTTGATTCCATTTAATGAAAGCTTTCAGTAGTATGTCAACAGATTTTCTCTATCTTTAATTGTTTTCGAGCTAAAGGGGTCAAAGCAGTGGGCGAGAGGAATTCACTTTCGTATAATTTGGAAATATTTTATTTCTAATACGATTTTGATGGTTTTTTTCTAAATGATTCCTTATGAAAAAGTTAACAAAGTGACATCAGTTTTGAGGATAAAAAGAGTCTAAATGGTGTTTTATTCAGTAATATCACGGTGTCTAGCATTTTACTTAGTCTAGCACTTTACTGCGTTCAGCTCTATACTGTGTCCAACGCATTACTGTGTCCAGCACATTATTGTATCCAACAAAATACTGTGTCCATACTTGTTAACCCTTTCAGTGGTCGTATCATGCTGCGTTTGCGAAGCACTTAAGTTTCAATATACACGTTTACAATATTTCATTAATAATCTTGTGTACTTTATCAATTTCAAATCTGAAGATTAGGACGCATACAAATCCCGCAAAAATAGTTACATACTGAAGCTGTAATATTACATTTACCATAAAACGACCGGAAACACTTCAGTGACAATCGCGACAACAATTGGTAAATGCAGCCGACATTGTTTACTTGTTCATCTATTGTTTTTGTCTGTCAAAACTTTGTTAATTTTATGTTACTGTTATTCATTAAAAATATAATGGACCTGTTATCTGTCTGTTTATGAAGATACATGTTTTTATCCTGTCCATGTGGCAGTCACAGTTGTATGAACTCGTACCTGTAGCATGCATGTAACAGTCTTGTGGTTAAATACACTTTTTCAGTCAGTCCATACTTTGACCTATTCTCTAATTTTCGATGAATTTATATGGAAGAGGAAGTGAGAAAACTGAGGGATTAGACAATGGAACATTTCTATAGGCAATCTCGAGAACATGCAATTAAGACACATACATGTACTTAAATGCTGTAACACGCTATACAGATTGGCTCATATTGACCTTTGTGGGTGTTCATTATAAGTAAGAAGTTTGAAGTTTAATTAAGGTTTCAGTGTGTAGAAGCTGCCTATATATAAATTTTCCTTTTATTTTTAATCAGATTAATAGTTCTTAGGTTTCTGGCAGCTTTGAAACTTTCAGATTATTTATTTTCATCATGTCTGTCTCGTACTGGATATTTATTCTCAATGATATATAAAAAAAAGGGAGATGTGGCGTGTGACTTCTACAGGTCCCATTACGGCCTTCAACAATGAACTAGAATCCATACCATAACGGAAGCTGTAAAAGACCTTGAAATACAAAATGTGAAACTATACATAATCACTACAATCGACCTAATGTAATGCAAAAATGGCGAACTTATAAAAATACATTAAACAACGACAACCACTGGACGACAGCCATGCAAGATGTTTTTATTTTATGCTTTGTGTTTGTGATATTCATTATTTATTAAAAAACTATACCTCCCGCCCTCCCAATCAAATTGTTGTTATCGAACCAACTTGATATCGGTCTAGTTGGTCATTATGAAATGCGACACAGATAACAAAGTTAAATAATCATATCTGCCCAAAAAATAATAATGAAACGGATAACAATCAAAATGTTTCCAACAGCAATACAAACATCTAGAAAACTGGCTGATATGCCTAGGAGACAAAAATCCCTTAAGCAACCCCAGATCTTCACAATATTTGCCTCAATAACAACAATCACAATTAAAATATAAAGAACCGTATATTTTCCCGTTTTTTTTATAATGGTAAAATTAATCCCAGACTAGACACAAGTTGTCGGAAACGACAGCTATCCCCGCACCCTGCTACGCCTATCCCAGCTGTCGTACCCAAGTCTGATTTTATCTAAAGCTTTGTCTGAATGATGATTTTTGTTTTTGTTTCCTCTGAAGTTTTCCTCCAAAAACTATTCAGTCTACTTTTTC
>JAULBM010333964.1:0-12885 GCA_032357055.1 Geukensia granosissima
GAGTAATATATCCATGTTCGTGATGAATTGAGAAGAGGAGCAATCTATCCCTGTTAGTAATGAATTGAGTAGAGGAGCAATCTATCCCTGTTAGTGATGAATTGAGTAGAGGAGTAATATATCCATGTTCGTGATGAATTGAGAAGAGGAGCAATCTATCCCTGTTAGTAATGAATTGAGTAGAGGAGCAATCTATCCCTGTTAGTGATGAATTGAGTAGAGGAGTAATATATCCATGTTCGTGATGAATTGAGAAGAGGAGCAATCTATCCCTGTTAGTAATGAATTGAGTAGAGGAGTATTGTATCCCTGTTAGTGATGAATTGAGTAGAGGAGCAATCTATCCCTGCTAGTGATGAATTGAGTAGAGGAGCAATCTATCCCTGTTAGTGATGAATTGAGTAGAGGAGTATTTTAGCCCTGTAAGTGATGAATTGAGTAGAGGAGTAATATATCCCTGTTAGTGATGAATTGAGTGGAGAAGCAATCTATCCCTGTTAGTGATGAATTGAGTAGAGTAGCAATCTATCCCCGTTAGTGATGAATTGAGTAGAGGAGTAATCTATCCCTGTTAGTGAGTACTTGAGTAGAGGAGTAATTTATCCCTGTTAGTGATGAATTGAGTAGAGGAGTAATTTATCCCTGTTAGTGATGACTTGAGTAGAGGAGCAATCTATCCCTGTTAGTAATGAATTGAGTAGAGGAGCAATCTATCCCTGTTAGTGAGTACTTGAGTAGAGGAGCAATCTATCCCTGTTAGTGATGAATTGAGTAGAGGAGTAATTTATCCCTGTTAGTGATGAATTGAGAAGAGGAGCAATCTATCCGTGCTAGTGATGACTTGAGTAGAGGAGCAATCTATCCGTGCTAGTGATGACTTGAGTAGAGGAGCAATCTATCCCTGTTAGTGAGTACTTGAGTAGAGACACAATATATCCCTTTTAGTAATGACTTGAGAAAAGGAGCAATCTATCTCTGTTAGGTATGACTTAAGAAGAGGAACAATCTATCCCTGTTAGTGAGTACTTGAGTAGAGGAGCAATCTATCCCTGTTAGTGATGACTTGAGTAGAGGAGCAATCTATCCCTGTTAGTGAGGACTCGAGAAGAGGAGCAATCTATCCCTGTTAGTAATGACTTGAGAAAAGGAGCAATCTATCTCTGTTAGGTTTGACTAAAGTAGAGGAACAATCTATCCCTGTTAGTGAGGACTTGAGTAGAGGAGCAATCTATCCCTGTTAGTGATGACTTGAGTAGAGTAATAATCTTTCCCTGTTAGTGAGGACTCGAGTAGAGGAGAAATCTACTCCTGTTAGCAATAACTTGAGTAGTGAGTAGTAATGACTTGAGTTAAGGCGCAATCGGTTTCTTTTATTAATGACTTGAGTAGAGGAGGAAAACTATTACTCTTATTAATGACTTGAGTAGAGGAGCAATCTAACCCTGTGAGTGATGAGTTAATTCGAGGAGCAACTATTCCTGTGAGTGATGATTTGAGTCGAGGAGAAATCTATCCCTGTGAGTAATGACTTGAGTATAGGAGTAATCTATCCCTGTAAGTTATGACTTGAGTAGAGGAGCAATCTATCCCTGTTAGTGATGACTTGAGTAGAGGAGCAACCTATCCCTGTGAGTAATGGCTTGAGTAGAGGAGTAATATATCCCTGTTAGTTATGACTTGAGTAGAGTAGCAAATTATCCTGCTAGTAGCAATCTATCCGTGCTAGAAATGACTTGAGTAGAGGAGCAATCGTTTCCATTAGTGAAGACTTGAATAGAGGAGCAACCTATTCCTGTTAGTGATGACTTGAGAAAAAGGAGCAATCTCTCCCTGTTAGTGATGACTTTAGAAGAGAAGCAATCTATCCCTGTTAGTGATGACTTGAGTAGAGGAGCAATCTATCCCAGTTAGTGATGACTTTAGAAGAGAAAGCAATCTATACCTGTTAGTAATGACTTGAGTAGACGAGCAATCTATCCCTGTTAGTGATGTCTTTAGAAGAGAAGCGATCTATCCCTGTTAGTAATGACTTGAGTAGAGGAGCAATCAATCACTGTTAGTGCTGACTTGAATAGAGAAGCAATCTATCCCTGTTAGTTATGAATTTAGTAAAGAAGCAATCTATCCCTCTTAGTGATGACGTCAGTAGAGGAGTAATATTTCCCTGTAATTTTAGTGATGACTTGAGTAGAGGAGTAATCTATCCCTATTAGTAATAACTTGAGTAGATGAGTAATCTATTCCTCTTAGTTATGACTTGAATAGAGGAGTAATCTATCCTTGTTAGTAATTACTTGGATAGAGGAGCAATCTATCCCTCTTAGTAATGGCTTTAGAAGGGGAGCAATCTATCCCTGTTAGTAATGACTTGAGTAGAGGAGTAATATATCCCTGTAAGTTATGACTCGAGTAAAGAAGCAATCCATCCCTCTTAGTGATTTCCACTGAAGCTGTAACAATGCTTAAGTCGAGATGTTTACGTCAAACACTAGAACAGCTGGGAAGGTGACTAATGGAAAGATGAAGTCGTTACATTTGTCATGTAGATTTAACTTTTAGTCGTCCTCAAGTGTTTATTTAGACATAAAGTCGTGTCTATGGGATCCTTAAATTCAAGGTAATTGTGATAGAATGGTATGTAGGAATCTAGCATTGCTCACATATAGCGAAATTGAATTAATGGTTCTTCAGCCGCCCTTGTAGAGAGTCAACCTCAAATGAATAAAGAAGAAAGTCGACAAGAACAGGAGCACAATTAGAAACCATTGGAATGCCGATAGTTTGCTTGTAGACTTGAGAAATAAACTGGACAAATGTCGTCATTCTGAAAGTCTTTGACATTTTTTGCATATTTGTTCTAAGGGTTGGTTTGCATAAATAGAAATAAAGGATTAAATGTGGTATGATTTTCATTGAGAGCCATGTACAAAAAATTATATAACAAACAAAAAAGTAATTTAGTAACATCTACAGGTTACATTGAGGACTTCAATATTCACATAATAATAAGGCACACAGCATGATCATAAAAAATATGTGGCGGGTTAAAACATGTCTGTAGGTGCTGAACTTTATCTGAATAATACAAATGTGATTGTTGTACAATGTATAGACTGATTTGATGATATTACAAGGGGACAGTGCTTTCGAGTATAAAATATCAGTTGAATCGATATTTTCCAGAATATCTAATTGATTTACACACCCCTATTTTTGTATCCAGTACATATTTTGACTACTTATGGGTCGCATTAGGATATCCTTCTATGGTTATCTTTAGGTATCCCTAATTTTGAACGCATAAGCGAAGCATTTGTCCACGAATTTTAGTACACTGTAAGTTTTGGGACCCCCATGCAGGGTACCTTCTCAAAGATGCGTGCTTATATAAATCAAAAGCTTTATCATGTGTATAGCTCACATGATAATAATGCAGAAATTCGAATCTGTATATGTCAAACTTCTAAAAAACAACAAAAAAGCTATTTGAAGAAACTGAATGTTAAAACAAAATTTAATTTCCCATATGCGTGGAAATATATATATGCGCACAACATATCATTTTAATTCGATACAGTTTCTGACATGAAGAAATTTTGGCATCTATCGACATGAAAAACATAAATTTAGTTTATAGAGGACCACTCAACGATAATTTCCACATCAAATCATTTCAATCGGCTGAGTATTTTCAGACGAGAAAATAAAAGAAATCCTCTATGGTCCAATGCTAATTCAAGTCTGCTTGTGGTGGCAATTTTTAATTTCCGATCGCAATAAAAACGTAACATTTGTAAACCATCAATAATAAATTGATTCAATTCGCATAATAGTTTCTGACAAGAAATCTGCACAAATGTCACAAAGGGTCCAATGCTGAACTTAGTCCGGATGTGGCAGCCGTATTGAATATCTAATCTGCACAAACAACTTTTGTAGAGGACATCTTATATTTTTCCTTTGAGAACTTGTTAGGAACACATACATTAGCTTAACCCCACCCCATGTCTCACCTGCCTGTCCAACGCCAAGAACTGTGGTCATCAGGTTTGTCTTTATATTACATGCACATCTTTGATAATATCAGGGTAAGAACAGAATTATTTTATGTTTTTGTTTGATCTATTTCGGGCGATTTAGAGCTTTTCACGGAGAGTGGTATTCCACATTTGTTTGAAGGCCTTGTGGAGATCTCCAGATTTATAAATTTCCTTTGTTTTTCTCGTGGTTGGAGACATTTTCACGTACTTTTTCATTTTCATAATACAACAATCTTAAAATAAACCAATTAACTGACTATATAGGTGGATTCTGACAAAAGCTTTGGAGTTCAGAAATCAGCCAAACATAATGAATTATCTATCCCTGGTGGACATGTTGAATATCTGATTGGCAAAAATACTTTTGTAGTGGGCCACCCAAAATCCTTGTTAACTTTGGTCTCAGTGTGGCTTAAGATTGGCAAAAATACTTTTGTAGAGGGCCACCCAAAATCCTTGTTAACTTTGGTCTCAGTGTGGCTTAAAATGTATTTTTAAGGACACCAAATACATGTATGATAATTAACCTTCTTGTGATAAATACATTGGTCATTCAGCCGCACATCTGTCCTATCAAATAATTGAAGTTTCCAAATCAAACCCAACTATTCTTTATTTACAATATAATAAAACGAGCAAGCGAAAGTAAAACAGAAGGGCCAGACAAAGGGGGAAAGTCGACAGACACATAAGTCCCAAGAACATGAACAAGACAGAACATGACACACATACATGTGGTTTATTAAATATCATAGAAAAATGTTTTCATGTGAATTTTCACTGTGTTCCAAAGTTAAATAAACCAGTGATCACCACAGTCATTAATCAATCACAAAACAGAATGATAATAGGCTGACAATCTTATTTGCTATATAAAAAAAAACGAGAACAAAAAAACTTAACCAGGTAAGATTGTAAATCTAGATATCAAACGATTCCTTAAATCAAGTGGCCCAACTTGAAAGGGAATTAACTACATATAATCAAAAGCTGAATGGGATTTTTTTTTCCTTCTAAAAACACGGATTCAAACCATTCCCTCATACAAAGCTTGAAGTAGGAGTTAATTATATCATGGTAACAGTAAATTCATTAAAGTCTGTTCTCCATGGCCTCAATTCTCGAATCAACATCTAACAGGTATGTTTTCATGCACCAAAGTCACCCTGATAACACAGAGAAAATGTGTCCATGGGACACTGATTCCTCTGTCCTAGCAAACAAGAAGTAGACACATGTCGGACCTGAAAAGGGGAGATATGGTACAACTCAACCTGTAAATGCGTCAGACCAAATATCAAACCAATCTAACATATAAAAGCAGAGAAATAATTGACAAAATTTGACAGATGTGCAGATGGAAGGACGGACTGAGAGATCGATGGACAGGAGTAAAACTTAGGTCCCCCCGTTGCCTTAAGGCGGGGCATAACAAAGTGAACTTAAAGTTTACTTGTGATTACCACCTTTACTGGAAGCCATTACATATATTGATGTAATAGAAATGTACCAGAAACGCAGTCTGCAAAAAAGGAATTTCACTTCAAAGCAGAGACAAGTCATGTTCAGTCAAAATTTGAGGGAAGGACCACTTACCAGTAAGATACCAACCCATAACAATGACGGACGTAAAATTTACCAAGTTTGCGAATTTCTCATTTCTCGTCATAGGACAATTTTGTTAGTTCTAAATCAAAACATTACTTTAGTTTGACTGATCTTCCTTTTTTTGTTCTAGCATGTCTGATGAAGGTAAATCCAGAAAAGTGCTTTCTGCACAATAAAATTTGTCTTTTGAATATTTGTTATAAAATTATGTTAGATGTGAATTGTGTCTCTCTGGTACTTATTCCAAATTATTTCTTATAAATACAAATATGCTGAATGGAAAAGAAAAAGTGTTTTAAGTTTTCTGTACCTATTGTGTTTGTGTATGGAAAAGTAAAATACAACCATAGTTCATGTTGACTGTACATTTGCATAGTCTTTTATTTATATATATACAAATATACAGAATAATGCAGTGAGTAAATGCACTGATAGCAGTATGTACATCTGGATGGAATGGTCATAATCTAAACAAGTCCAAAAACCAGGACCCCATAGGTGTATCTTATCAATCCAGGACCCCATAGTTGTATCTTACCAATCCAGGACCCCATAGGTGTATCTTATCAAACCAGGACCCCATAGCTGGTCTTATCAAACCAGGAGCCCATATGTGTATCTAATCAAACCAGGACCCCATAGGTGTATCTTTTCTAAACAGGACCCAAATTGTGCGTCTTTTTAAACCAGGACCTATTGGTATATGATATGTTAAAGAATCAATTTTTAAATAAACTTTCGCTTAAAAAATATTAACCTTAACATGTTTTTATTTCATTTGTGAAGAATTGTGCCCACAATTATCACTTTTAAAATTTTTTTTATCCACTATGAAACGTTTGATTAGGAAAAAAATTGTAGAGTATACCTGTCTAAATAGTTTTTTCTGACACCCCAAGGGAGATAATAATTTGTGAAGGTTTGAAATTTGTGATTCAGAATATTCTTAACTGCTTTTAATATCATAAACTTAAATAATGTCACAACCTATTATTTTCATATACAAGTTTTTCTATGACTTTAACAGTCAAACATTATTTCAATGTTTGCTTGAGCAACATTTTTTTTAAAATCTTGAAATAAATACCTGATCACTGAGCTCACATTTTAGGCTTTCAGTTTTCTGCAGTATTCTATGAAGTGAGCATTGGAGTGTTCTGTATTATAATAATGACTATTATAACACATGATATGTGCTAGTATATTATTTGGCATTTCCCCATGGTAATATGCCTCACATGCTGCTTGTGGGCATTCTTGTTAATGGATATTCATGACCTTAATTTGGTCTTCCCTAGCATACTTATGGTTATGATTTTTAAAAGGGAAAAATAAATTTTGATAATACAGTAAGGGAACAATAATTAATTAAGACACTCCTCATAATAATAATTATAATGGGGTGTTGTCCCAGTAATATGCAAAGATATTTCCCAGGTCAGAGACATATTTCCCTATGTGTAGGGATTATGATATAAATATTTAAATCCATACAAAATATCTGACATCACACATAATTTCAGTACTAGGTGCTCTATTTTTGGACTTGTTTATCCAAACATGTTTTAATATTAACAATCCAATATCTTAAAAGAATGTAACCCCAACAAAACAGAGGTATATGACAAATGATATTGTGTATATTGTTAATTCAATAACAAAATACAATGACAACAATTCATAATTGTAGCAACTACTTGTATATAAACCTTGCAGGATAAGAAAACAAGATGGAAAATCTAATCAATTTCACATTCACGTCCTTTAAAAACTTAATGTCTCCAACTCTTAAAGAGAGCATCAAAACTACAATGTGTGAAAGCCTTACATATAATGTGAATATAATGTACCATTTGGTGGAGATTAACAAAACTTCTCTGTCAGTTTCCCTATACTGATGGACTAATGTCAAATCTAGAGATGAAGATTCAGATTAAATATTTCTATAACAAGGGTTAGATAGCAATACAACAATTATTGCTCTAGTTGGACATTTAAATCTATATTGTTTGATCAAAACTCTTGAATAATAGAAAGTACTTTGTTGACGATTTCTAATATCCATATTGATTTAAACTTTAACATTCAAAAGAACAATTTTAATGTCCGTATTGGTTTAAACTTTAACATGCAAAAGAAAAATATCTATTGTAGTATTTTACAATACTTTTAAACAGAAGTCACATCTATATTTAAACAAGGTCATTTAACAGCACAGGAGAACAGTAATAAAGGGTTTACCTCCAACAATTGCTACATCATATTCACTATAATAAAACTGGCCAGCTTTAATAATCTGTAACTAAATATCATTTCAAATACCAAGAGGTCACATACTTCTAGCTTTTTTCAAGTGCAACTAATATAAATTTCTAAAACTATAAAACCTGTCAAAAAATATTTATCAACAGACTTAAAAAAAAAAAAAACAAAACTTAAACCTTAGTTCTGTTCAATTTGAAGAGTATTTGTAAATATGCAGTGACCAATGAGAATGTTGAATTCCCAGAATTCCATTGTAATTTCATAAGTGAATTTCTGTTCATGACCAGCAATATGGTAGTTTCTAAGTAACAAGAAATGAAAACGTGGAAAAATTGTGTGGGATCAATATATCTCTCACACTTTTATTTGTTCATCGTATCTAGTTTGACCCCCTATGTATTTGTAACGTAGCAAGTCTAATGATATGACAAATGACTGATAGGCAAGCTAAGGGAAGCTGGTTTTTTGTTTGGCAAAATGATGGCCAATTAATGTTATGGTTAAATAAGAATTAAGTAATAAACAATTGTGATTTTGGAGGAAATATATTTTGATACATTTTCACAGATTCTTGTTTGTGAGTACTGCTCATTTATCAACAATGTTAAAATTTTTACAAAAAAAAAAAAAAAATGATGTTCATGAAAATGCTTATACTTAGCACAAGATGTACTTCCCATATTTAGCCAATAAAAACTATACCCAGAACACACCTATTATCTTAATTCTAATTATAAATCTGAAGTTAAATTATATGGAAGCCATCTTGAATTCTTTTAAGTAAGTTGGGGTTCATAATGAGCCAATAGAAATATATCCCTAGTAGGATTAAATTATTATACTCTAACAAAGAATGTGATCTGCTGAAAGATTCCTGTGTAATTGTGCTTAAAAACTTTCAGTCATATCTTTGAACTACTATCTAAGAATCAGGTGAAGGTTACACAAAAGGTCATATGTGTTATGAATGGTCATAAATTATGTATGAAACACAGGAGTTACAAGTTAATGCTGTTCCAGCAAAACATACATTGGATGGGGGGGGGGGGCATTTTGAAATTGGTGTTATCTCCCATAGAAGTGATTTTATTTCACTAAACCCACCAATAGAGGCAAGAGCAAAAGTTTTATAGGCACCAATAGAATCTAATTAAATACATGTAGTTAGAAATGTTAGACAATAAAAATCCCAGTAAAAAAACTTTCCTTTTCAAGATGCTCACCCACCACAGAAGCAAATTTTGAAGTCCAGCAATGGACCATAGACATGAAAGATGCACTTTCCACTGATTAACAATTAAGTAGATATTTTTTTTATTTTGCCTTCCCTTGGTCCTATGTATGTTTTGCTTGAACAGCCCTTATCTTTAGTCTTACGACTTTTTGTGAAACATTCACCAGATGTATAGGGGCGGCACACTTCTCTTAAGAGTATATATAAAAATCTTTTCATTTTAACTTAGCTCTCATAAAAAGTTTTGGCAATACAAAAAGCCCCCCAACCACACAATACACAAATATTTCTGTAACATACTTAAGTTTTTTTTGTGTAACTGTAACATCATTTCTAGGAAGGACATTGATTATCCCATGCAATTATCACTGCATAAAGGAAACATTACTATAGCACTATAAAATGCAAGAAAAATAAATTAACAAAAAATTAACATACAATTATGCAAACTGTTATACAACCTACAATCTCAAGTTCATGGCAGATCATTTAACACAACAGGAGAGACAACTCTAGAGGTTTTAGACATCTTTTATAATATAAAACAGATCAGTCAAGATTAAAAAAATAATTCCCACATACCACTTTCTAATCATATAATTAAGGTTTCTGACCAACTTTAACACCTGATAAAATTACTTGTTAAACTTGGACTAAAATTCCATTCATTGAAAATATGATTATGCCAGAAACAATTCTGTGTCTTTTTTAACAACTTCTTTTTGCAGAAATCGGTGGAGAAAATTTCAAATACCTTGGTAACTGATCTATATTTGGCATAAAGAACATACATATTCAAAATGATGATACTAACAAAATGTTACTATGACAATGAAATTGTAACATAAAAATTTGACATTTTTTAGGAAGAAATAGAAATTGAGACAGTAAAGATAATTCATTTACATTACCCATAAAAATATATCTATTTTCTGCTACATAAATAAAAAATGTAAGATTCCTGGGATATTTTCACAAACAGTTTTTCACTTAAGAACACTTCATTATTGCTTCAATTTATTAAAATATTATCACATTTTATTGGAATTAAACAAGTGCCTGCCTCATAAAATATTAACACACTTATATTTGTCCATGTAACAGGTAATTCACCTAATAAATAAATGTATGGTAGACTGCTTGCAACATCTAGAGCTATATAAAATTTTGTTTGTAAAAAATACATGCCTCTCTTTACCTAATATATGATAAGTTCTTCACACCTCACACTTTATGAAGGAAGCCTAAAATTACCGATGTTTAGCCTCTTTTCACACACCCCTTTACATTATAAACAAGAATGAGGAGGTTATTCATTAATATTTAAAAGAAAGATTCACATCTTACATTAGTTTATAATACACATTTTAAAACCAAATTTAACTGTGGGTAAAGTGCTTTTCTGGATTGACTACATTTTTCTTGCAAATTATTGAACAATGCAATATACAAGTTTGGTTTTGATTGAGTACCCCAAAGGAAAAACACCATAGGCTAAGCGTTAGTCCAGGGATTCCTTAGGTATCCTAATGTATCTTCAGTAGGATTTCCGAACGCAGCCTTTGCCAAATGTAACCCATTGATATCCAAATGTATCCTAAGGAGGATTTTCAAAAACAGATAATAAGGATTTAAGTAGTTTGACACTAAAATAAAGAAGCTTTACCTGGACAGGGGATTTAAATATGTTGCTATGAAACAGTTACTTGCAGCCAAAGCTGATTCACAATGAGGTTATCATAAAAAGTTCTGTGTTATATAAATGACAAGTTGCAGCAATTTTTATGAGACAGGCACTTGAATTGTCTCAGCACCAATCAGCAATGTAATTAAAGTCTCTGAACATCATTTGATCTTCTGGTAAAAGTTCCCGTCTATCTTTGGCAGGTGTAAGGATAGGTTGTTCTTGCGTAAATTCTTCATCAAAATTACTGACATCTTCAGCACTTCTCTGTCAAAAAATTAATACAACTATAAATAAACACTGTTCCATTGCCAGATTCCAATCTTAACTAGGGGGAAATGTTTTAGAATATTCTATTCTTCTAATTATAATTCCTATCACCAGACATTTAGTAACAACTCAATATGTTGCAGGTGAAACCAGTTATGCTGTGCTATAATCATGAAATAATATGCATTAGAGGTCACAGGTCATTACGCTTTCATTGTATATTATCCTACTTTTTACATATCAAACAGAAATATTTCAGATATTTGACCTTGAGGTCAAAATTCACCAAACATTGAACACAACACATTATCTTAATATGTTGTAGCTACATACCAAATATCACAGGCCTAGGTATAGAAGCAAATAGTTCTAGACGGACAAGAAATTGGCTTGATTAATCTATTATTTGACCTCGAGGTCAAAGGTCAACAACCTTCGTTAGTGACACACCGTCTTAATATGCTCTAGCTACATACTAAATATCAAAGGCCTAGGTATAGAAACAAGAAAGTTCTAGCCTGGACAAGAAATTGGCTTAATAAATCTATTAATTGACCTCAAGGTCAAAGGTCAAAAACTCTGATATGACACAACGTCTAAATATGTTCTAGCTACATACCAAATATTAAAGACCTCCAGCAAAAGGTAAAAAAGTTATGTCCCAGACACAGTTCCTGAGAAAAAGAAGAATTTTGACAAAAACAATATGTCTCCCTTCGTTCAAAGAGGAGACATAAATATCATTTGTGACTCTCAGTCACTGATCAAATTATTGTGACAAATATTTCATGCATATTCAAAAGAAAAGCCTTCTGATGTGAAATGAACGAACCCTGCTTTACAGTAAACGGTCACAGTCTTCAAGTCTTTCAAAAAAAATTTTGGATAAGAAGTCCAAATCATTTAAAGGCTACTAAATGCTAGAATATCATGTTGAAAGCTGCCTACTGTCTCCAGTCTTGGTCCTTAATACCACCTGCTTAGCAGAGAATCAGCAAATTCCTCTTTCTGTCTACGGTGTGGAGTCAAATCCATGAGCTTCACTAGACCATCGAGGCAGTTTGCTGTCAGAAGCAGACACTAAGCTAATATTTCATTTCGTTAGGAAACTTTTGTAGCTTTGAATACTTATAAAAGTAAAAAAATAACATGAACAATTGTTGTTTTTTTCATGTTGTGCATATTTTCCCTTGTGGAACACAACATATTGTGTGCTGGGATAGAAAAAACACTAAAAGATAAATCTTAACTAATTTAACTTACCACCGTGGGAACAAATGGAGGCTTTACTTTTTTCATCAATAAATCATCCCAATTTAAATTCTGAAAAATGAATAACATGAGTGTTATTAACTTTTTCAATGAAATACTGAACTCAACTGAGGTGTTTCAAGCCATGCATGATATGAATACAGGATAATGACATGAATATAGAAAGATGACAAATTATACATTTGTAATCAAATGGGGACACACGGAAGAATTCTGGACAGTTGATGCAGAAAGCAATTATAAGGATAATCTTTATTCAGTCTGTTTGCAAAAACTCATATGAAGGTGAATAACCACATTAAATAACATAAAAATAAATTGTTTACAGTTTCGGTTCAATAGTGAACATCTTCAAAAGGCATATTGCTCTTATTTCTTTAACAGCCCCATTTTTTTTAACACTTAGCTTTGAGTCTTCCCCGGAAGACGTGTGTTGCCTGCATGTCGACAACAGAACATTGTAGATAAACATGGTTCTAGTATTTGCTTGACACAATAATGTGTTTGACACA
>JAULBM010333975.1:0-12885 GCA_032357055.1 Geukensia granosissima
AAAGTTTTTTTGCAAAGAAGAAAATTTTAACAACGCCTGACTTAAACATCTGAACTTCTTTTCAAAGATGAAGACGGACTTTTTCATCCAAAGTTGCGGACTAAACCAAAAACAGGTTGTTCACTTTCTCCGCCTTTAGATTGTGATCTCATGAAACCTTCCATTTTACCCTGAAATGACTTTCCTAAATCCTATTTGGAAAAAAGCCAATGCTTGGGATGCCTTTAAAACGGCAGGAACTGCTTACTCTTCCGCACCACCTGAGTTCATCCCTTTTTTTTTGGTTCAGTGTTGTTCATGGCTGTATGTTGGTTTTTAGATGTATGTACATTATGTGTCTGGCACTTGGTTTGCTTTCTCTTCCGCCGTTCGTAGGTATTCAGCCTTTTAACGTTTACCTTGAATAACATGATATGGAACAAACCCTATATTGCTTCTGTAACCTGATATTATTGACTGCTCTTTAAGTAGAATTTATAGAACAAATCACTAGATCTTCTATTTCTAAAACTTTCACTTTATTTTTTTTTAACTTTTTGGCTTTAAGAAGAAAAATGATCTAGCCTATGTCGCTCAAAAATTTTTTTAGCATTTTTTTCAATATTTGTACATGAAAACTGATTTTAATTTTATAGGTTAAAAACATTCTCACAGATGAAGTTAAGTATATGAGGAAATGAACTCAAATTTAAATGAACACATATATATTGATATATATTTTATATTTCCTTTTTTATTTTACAGATTCATTATATTTATAAACAAATGAAATGAGAGGGAAGAAATTAAGAGAATAATTATTTATTTCAAATTAAACATTCCGTGTGACAAATTTATTCGAGTACAAAAACAAATATCAAAATCTGTTAATATTCAACAGTGCTATAGTCATAACTTTATATATTGGAGGAAAAGTCGAACATATGTTCATAACAGCAATCCGCTTCTCGGACTGACGAAACCTGGAATAAAGTTAATGAATTCCATAACTATCGCTGCGCGCAGGGCATAGTTATGACCCTTCCTGAGAACCTGATACATCTTCTGGTTTATGAAGGCGTTCTTTGATTTCAAGCCCTGGTTCTTTTTGTTTTCGTCTTTTTTTTCTAATAGATTGATTCAAATTTGTCTTGTCTCTTGAGATAGTGCCATTTTTATCTATCACATGGGTATACTACACTAGACTAATTGCTCTAAGAAGAACTAACAGCAACTAACTAGTCTTTCAAAATCAGTATTGTTACCTTCTGTTATAATATGACTATTTTTTTCGATATTTTCCAATGCACGCATAGAACGATATTTTCAATCATTTGCTTTCAACTTTAACATATATTTTTAGAAGTGATTGCGCTTTTTGTGCAAAACCGAACTCTAATTCTTCAAGCCTCTCGACTGTTTCTTCTTTTTTTCAGAAAAGTGTTAATGTTCGGATAAGCAGACTCTCACTGCAGAACTAATATACCCTACGTTTTATAACAATTTTAAATCAAAACAAGGAAATCAAACCAAAATTCAAAATTGGAATGTTTAACTCTCTGGTTTTCACAAAATAAGATAATGTAGATTTGTCAATGTAAAATTACTTTTATGCTGTTCAACCCTTATGATATGTGCACTACACTTTTCCTTATATGGATGCAATGGAGGGTGGAACTGAAATTATCAGCAATATGTTAGTAAGGTTTGATAAAGATGATAGTTTCAGTCTTTATAACATGTTACAAGCGGCAATGTCATTTTTTGACGCCTAGATATATATTTGGTGTCACAGCTGTCGTCTAAACCCCGTCAATGTTTGTCAATATTATGTGAACAGATCAAAAAAGAAATTTTCAAGGTTGACAGAGAATTCAGAAGCAAGCAATTTGATTCCTTATTAACAACAGACTGTTGAAGATGTTCCTTCAAAATCTTCGCATTGTTTTGCATATGACAATTATTCACATATCTATATTGAAATTTTCATTTTAAAAGAGAGTTTTAATTATCATTTTAATAATCACATTGATACTTAATTGGCAGACGAAAATCGTCATGTCATGTTAGAGGCAAGACCACTCAGTTGCCGAAGAAAGGGAACAAACATTTTACACAGAAAATTAAAGCTTTAGCAAAACGAACCTCATGGAAGCGATGATAAAGCCTGGTGTTCCGAAGGTGTAATTAGTTAAACCATCACTATTGATACAGTGGAAATTTATCTGTTGTCATTTTTGAAATACATATCTTGTTTTAATCAATCATAATCGTTTTTCCGAAGTTTTTCTATCAATAATTTCAGTAGGTAGTTTTTCTGCCAGCATAATCCTTCAATCAATTACATCAATTAGGGATAACAATTTTTTATATTAACCATATATTTGTATGATCGGACACGAATGAGGCTAATGAAACGCGTAAGGTTCTTGGCAAATCTTTTGAATCTGATTTTTAAACATAACTGGATCATGAAAACGAAGACATTTTGACTGAAAGATTATCTTATAACGTGTATGCATTTTTATATCTGCTTAACTTAAATGTTGTAACAAACACAATATGTTATAAAAAAACATTATCTTGGTTTCCGTAGATTCATACGAAGATTGCAAAATTTTATCTATGTACTGTCTTCATTGTCGTCTTTAAAGGTCTGGAAAGGTCGAAATGAAGCAGACATGTCGGATTCGTCTACTTGTTGTTTCTTATCTATGACAGGACTATTAACACTACTTTTGAGGATTCCGTTGTACTGCTGGAAGTCATTTGGTTCAATTTCGTTCACTATATCATCCAGAACAAATGTCACAGATTGTTTGATTTTTTGAGTTTTGGCCCATTTATTCTGTGTTGTCTCATTCGGGTTCATATTTGGGCTGTTTGCTGCAATTTCCATATGACCACGATATCGCCTTGTACACCGATACGAAATGAGCCCAACTGTCAAAAACAAAATTATTCCCGTGGCACCAGCAGAGTAAGCCAGTAAGTGACCAGTGGATATACCTGTAAACATTAAATGCATGTAAAAGACAACCGTTTATTTTTCAATGTACAACGTTACATCTTTGTGAGGAACTTATGAATATGATACATTTGAGAAATGCCCAATGTTATTGTCAAATTGAAAAAGACAAAATTTTAACGATCATTAGAACAAAACCAAACCTGTTACTAAACAAGCTACTATAAAATGGTCAGTTTCTCAATGTCGCCATCGACGATCATCATTGTATGGTTTTAGACTGGATGCAATTTCCTAGGGAATCTCTTGTATGTAGAATGTAACGTCATTTTTTATATATTTTAACTATCGCTATCAGATGTCCTGTTTCATTTGCAATTACCAAATAACACCGTTTTATAAAATAAATCTCAATGAATTATTTTTCATGCGTGATAAAGCGGATAGAAAATTCATATTGTAGTATTATTAGTAAAACACATGTATTTTGCATTGCGTAGACACCATTTGCAGTCATGAATCAACAAAATCGTTTGGAGTAATGCTGGTTCCTGAGCGTATGACACGAAATTTAACATATATTGCTTTGCATAAAAATGCTAATTTAAAGATGAATGCCAAGTTATGTATCAGCTTTTAAAAAGCTTTAAATAACAAAGCTATCCAGTTAGAATTTAAAAAGCTGTCCAAGGCAAATGATTTCCAATATCAATTTGATGCACTGTATGACCATTTGGTTAATTAACAACTCGTCAGTAGAACTTCAAGTCAAAATGTTTAAAATCTGGCTGAAATACAATGACAATTAATAAGCACAAACATCAGAACAAAAAAAATCTAAAAAACAGAAGTCTTAACTAGGCTTAGGGTAATAACTGCATCAGAAGGAAGAGCCCTTGAAATTTCTAGTAATTTTAGTCAGTTCTTAAAGAAAAATTAATGGCATTTATGTTATGAATCATGCCAGGAAAAAGTTTTTCCTACAAGGCTTCGAACGTCCTCGGGGACTAACAGTCCACCAGCCTCCTATTCGATCAAAAACATATCTAATAAAAATTATAGGGAGTCAAAAGACGTGCCAGTAAGTGCACTGCAAGCAAGGGACCTCTGTACTTCTAGTAAATTATAAAAACAAAATTACCAATGTTGAATAAATATGGGCAAGTTTGGATATGTTATATGGACATTTCAATGAATAACCTCTCATGAGTAGCATTAGAACCGAAACATAGGGAGTGAAAGATCCTAACATAGGAAACGATCACTCAATTTTCAACAAATCGAAATGAGGTCAAATCCGATGGCGGGACAACTACTACGTGCAATACTTTTCGAAGCCTTTTTGTATTTTTAGTGCTGTAAAATATTAGCAAATGCAGCAAACCTTTTTAAAACTGAAACGTAGATTGGCATTCTTCTTTAAGATTGGGGAATTGTCTTTTCGCTCATATATTGATTACGCTTGTAATGATAAATGTCATTTAAGAAAATTTATTAAACATTTTCCATCACAATAAAAACTAAAATGACGATTTTTTTTTCAAATAAAAGGCATTTTAGCACGGAACTATTTATGTGTATAAGAGTTTTTATTTCTTTATTTACCATTTGGGACTTCCAACAATGTCTTGTTTCTGTTGCCTGAAATACATAAATTAAGAATGTGTTATAATGAATTCAAAGATACCAAAGGAAATCGTTAAGTCGGAAGACTGTCAAGACTATGGCCATCAAAAGGAAACGAAAGACAAACACAGAACACACAACACTACACTGAAAACTAAAGCTGGAGTAACACGAACCCTACAAAACCAGGCTGAGTTCAGGTGCTCCGGAAGGATAAGCAACTCCTGCTCCACTAGTGGCACCCGTCGTGTTACTCAGTAGTGAAAGCCCGTACAATATCAAAGTTATTTATTGCTGTTTACGTTAAAAGATAGCCGAAGAAATGGAAGGACAAAACTATTTTAATATGTTTTATCTACTGACTGTTAGACTTATAGCTTGGAAGTCTTTTGCTCACCAACTGAGTTTATCTTGTCACGTGACTTTGGGGAAAACAAATTTAGCCCATAGTCGCCCATTCCTATATTATTTCATTGATCATCTAGTTTTAGGCAATTTTTTCAAAAGTCGTGTTCATGATGACTTTTGTCAGGTATTTATTGCTAATATTCATGAATTTGCAAACATTCGGTAAATTTATTTTTTAACTGTTTTTGCCCCAAGAAGTGCATTGAGTCGTCGTTGTAACATAAAATGCCACTTACTTTGGAAATCATTGTTATTGCATTTTTGACATCAAGGTCAGTATTAAAATAATGTTTCTCAGGTATACACTTGAAATATTCAAAGTGTGCCATATGATTATATTCATGAAATGATGTTAAAGAAATTTTTGGATAACATTGTTTTATTTTACAGAGCAGTATAACATTGCAAGCTACTGTCATGAAGATTCCTATTATCATATTGATAATATTTGTGCACAAGATTGATGGAGAGGATTCCGTGAGTAGCACTAAAATTTTTTGTACAATATACAGTTTATGAGAGATTTACATGCACCTATCGATTTGCATTATTTTGAAACCTTTTGAGCTTCCAATTGAGGTTGATGGCGACTATTATTTCTGTTCCACTTTGTAAATCGTTACTGCTACACTAAGAATTATTCACTGCCACTAAAATCTACTTTGACACTAACCTTGGCATATCTTTTTTTCTTCATTTTATAAGTAACAGACACACATCACATGAATATAAAAAAACGATATGGCAAATGCGATGGAAGAGTTAATTTGTTCTACTCCGTGGTTGATATAGTCTAAAATAATATAGCAAGCCAGATTTTTTACACAGATGACACAGATCTGCCCTTGTACATAATGTTCTTAATTGGAATCACTTGGGTGAAATATGTAGGATACCAAAATGAGAAACTTGAACTGAAAGACCTTGCCAACTTTTTATTTTAATTAGAATAAGTGTAGTGAGAATTATATATTTTATCAACTGCAATATCAACGTTTTGTTAAAATATTAAACATTATGGAAATGTCTTCTTTAGTATGGTTTGACATAATACAACTAATTCGTTAGTTACTGTGTAACAAACTTAAATTGGTGTTTTTAGTAAAGTTCAACCCCTAACTCGAATAATAAAATTTTACAGTGTTCCGAACAGGCATTGAGAGATCGTTTTCATGTCAGAAATGCCAACGCACAAGAAAATGAAGTGACACATGGGACTAGTATAACAACAAGATGTCTATCCACCGGCAAGTTTTCTTGGGCTTTCTGTCAAAATGGAAAATGGATATTTCAAGATGAAAACTGTAAGTTAGATTTTTAGTAACGTTTTTTATATATAAATATGTAATGATTATTAAAATTCCCGTTATTATGTATATTTGTAATTTCAAGGTCCTATGTCAAATGATGTAAAAATACAGCCAAGACCATCCAGAAGAAAGAAAAGATTTCTTGGTGGATTATTTAGATTTATTGTTCGGGTTGGTAAAGCGCTAGTGTGTGGTATATTCAGCTGTCCTGGAAGACGTCCGCGTAAGTCCTACACTTTCTATTTGTATATAATATTTCAATAAATGAAGTTATATTTGTGCGTTAAAACTTACATATTTGGAGCAAAGTAAGCAGTAAGTCCAGTAAAGAATATTCATGCGTGAGATCAGAAGTGCAACGTCCAAATGAGACAAAGCAAATTTACATGAAATGAATTTTTTCTGTTTGTTTCAGATTGAAAGGGGCGATTTTCAGTACCCTCAGTTTCGCAGGTTTTGGTAATTTCGGGATTTGTCATTCAGTGCGACACCATCGATGTAAACGGACAGCTAAATTCGGCATCGGCGTTGTCGTCACACTACCTACTTTACACGTTGTTATTGTACGTTTCATTAACCGAGTCTCCACCTTTTACCAATTTTCGAAAAATACCTTAAAGGAATTTTTACATATCTTATAAAATGAAAATGAAATATAAAAAAGATTCCGGTAACTTTTGTATACTTTGACTTTTTTATACATATTCTTAGTTTTTCTACACTCATCTGAAAAATGGAAAAATTTTGTCGGTTTCCATTGTAACAATATTTGCACACATTCATCGGCGTTGTCTTCACGCCCCAGTAGAAAAAACAATTTTATTAAATTATCTATCGCCATTATTTCATCGTTGTCTTGAATTGAAAAATATAAGTAAACACCGTTGCCGTTTTTCATTTTGCAACACGATTTCAAAAATAAAACGAACTCTCATACGATTGCAATTTGTACTCTGGAAACATTTGCAATTTTTTGTAAAAACATTTGCTTAAATTGTTTCTTCTTCAGTAAAATGTAATTTATCACAACTAAAATTGTTTTGATGACAATAAAGTATTTGATTTTATTTGTTTAAAGATTGCATGTTTAAAAAACGCGTTTTCTTCAGGTTATATCGAAAAAAAAACTGGAAATCCAACTACAGCCACCCCAACCACACCTTTAAAAATCCCAGGAATCATACTTCAGAATTATTTTTATATTATAAAATGTAAGTAAAATATGACAACCCTCTTCTAATTCAGGGGACAGAACTCCCCCACAGATACGCAGTTGCCCCCCAGATCAGACCGTAACTGCTATTCCAATACAACATCATGCTTTTGTTGATTGGACACCGCCTACAGCATGGGATGACAGAGATGGACAAATCAGGTTAGGGCAAGTTAATACACCATAATTACTACACATAAAGCATTCAGATTACTAAAAATGTATATATAATTATTTAAGCCTTTGCTGCAGAGAAGATTAAGGACTCGTTAATACTTACAATCTCTGTTGTCGTTGACGTCTGCAGTGCTTTTAATACATTTTGTTTCGTAGTTAAGCATAGCTTAGGCCTTTAACTTACCAATATGTAAGTTATTGTCATTAATAAGTACATTCCTATTATTAAACTTAATATACTAAGATTGTAGAGGGTGAGGAAATTTTGCTAGGCGATTTCGGATTGAACATGTATGCGCTCGAATTGACAAAAAACTTACCCAGACCAAGATGTCTACATTTGTACCGTTCTGAAGCACCTGGCTGTATATCTTGTTTTCGTTCGCGCAGTCAAATTTAGATAAAGTTTATTGTCACGTTATTTAAAATCTCAAAATTGAAAGTGGAAATGTGATATGAATGTCCAATTAGACAGTCATCCATATGGTAGAATTTTTAAACATCTACAGCTTCCGTTAAGGCCTTCAACAATCGACAAAGATCCAAATAGAAAGGCCCCAAAATATAATATGATGACATTCAAACGTAACAATAAATGACCATTTAAGTTAATAAAAATGTGTAATAGTAAAATGTGAAAACAACAACATTCAATGGACTACAGATTTCTGGCTTGAGACAGCCACAAAAAGTTTCGGCACATAAATGTCCGTAATCAGCCGCGGATCCAGGATTTTACGTTAGGGGGCGCGGGTCCAGGCGGCAGTGACCTGGTAGGGGTCAAGGGGGACAAAGCCTCCTGAAAGCTCATAGAAATTAGGAAATTTTAAACTAAAAATTTTTTTTCCCTTTTTTAGGGGTGCCCCGGGTGCGCCCCCCCCCTTGAATCCGCCCCTGATAATGTTAACTCTGTTTCCCTTGCCTTTTTTATACATTATGATAAAATGGGTCAAAATTAATTGCATTCTTATATTACTTTTTTATTTTGATTTCTTTTAGTGCTCACATAAATGGTCCTTATAGACCTGGTGGTCCATTCTTTGAACAAGATGATAGGAATAAACCCACCACTGTTGGATATTATGCCAGAGACAGCAGTGGAAATATGGCGACATGTAACTTTAATATATATGTCAAGGGTACTTATCTTTAATGTTGAATATCATATAACATCATTTCATTGCACAAGTTCATCAACACATTTCACTGAAATTACATCTGGTCATCGGAGTGGTCCCCACAAAGCTGCCTCGTGTCATTCCTAGGTAGCGAATAGGGGAGGTCCTCTCGGAAGAAGCTTGCCAGATTAAAATACGGAAAGCATGGCCATTGATGGTAGAGGGTGGCCTGTTTGAGAATGCCACACACCCTGCACGTAAAAGACTCCTTTTGTAATTTTTGAAAAAGAGAAGGCTTATGCCGATACAAAAGGCTAAATTTCCCGTTCCTACCCATCACTCCTTTTTTCTAATCGTTGCTTTATTTAGCCCCATCCCACCCTTACTTTCGATGATTTGATGATCATTGCACTTGTTCCCGTCGTGAATATGCATGAAATATTGCCACTGGGCGTTAAGCAATCCAACAATAAAACAATCAATCAATCAATCTAGAATGACTATTTTATTTAAAAACGCAAGACAATTAAAAAAATTGAAGCTGCTAATTTGTCCAATAAGTTCATATAATTTTTATCATGCTGACCTTTGTCCTAGATACATGTAGAATACCAGGTAACATTTTGTGCTGTACCAAGTAAATCTATCTATCCTATAGGTTATTTGATTTTTGTCCTTGTTCAATATATATAGTATTGATTTTTTGAATGTTTGCAAATATTTCATGCATATTCATTACGACAGGCTAATGTGCCTGTCCCAAGCGAGGAATCTTGTAACCCAGTGGTTGTCGTTATTTTATTAGTCATTTATTGTTATATGTTCACCATTTTTGCTTTCGATTGTTGTGTTTTATGTAAAGTTTCACAATTTGTATTTCGAGGCCATTTACACTTCCGTTATGGTATGGACTCATAGTTCATTGTTAAAGGCCATAATGGGACCTGTAGAAGTTTAAATTGTACTGTCACTTGGTGGGTGGCTGTCTCATGTACAATCATGCAACATCTCCTATTTTTTTGTTAATGAATGATATTAATGATTCCTGGTTTGTACTTGACCTACACGCTAAGCCGAATTTTGAAGTGCTAGCTCACGGAAGCAACTGTCAATAGAGAAAAATGTCGATTTATCTAGACACATTATTCTTACTTTTCTTGGCTCTTATTACTTAATTCTGCGTATTTAGCGGAGGAACAGCAAAGACATTTAATATCTTTCTTTCGTTTGAATCGAGCGGGGATCGAACCCACGAACTTCCGGACAATAATCATTAAAGCACCGAGGCATTCTGTCCTTGTATGTAAAAATTCCTTTGCTTTTGATCGATAGTAGAAGGAGTAGTTAGAGCTGCTGTTCCTCATCCTTGCGACTTATGCTATTTTTCAACATCATGCTAGACAGTCTTCGGGAAAAACTGGTATCATTGTCAAAGGGCAAATGGTCTAATGAACACAAAAAAAAAAAAAAAAAAAAAAACCCAACAAATCCGAGTATGATAAAAAAAAATTTGGTCATTATTTATCATTGGTTGTTTTCGTTATGGTAAATGCATTCTTCTGTTGATAAAGTTGAATTGAATTTTAATCCATAGAAATGTTTAAAAAAACAAAAACGGCAAAAAATATGCATCTGCACACTCCAACATATTATTTAAGAGTGTTTGCTTCGGTTATTTAAAGAAGGAAGGATCTTGTCAAATATAAACACTAAATATTAAACAAACAGCAAAAAAAACCTCATAGCATGTTTAAATAAATAACCTAGTTACATTTTAAAGTAAATCTGCGTTTAAAGAAGAGTTTCTTGAATTTTAACTGCAATCAACAGAATGTGCTCAACCCTTGTAAAATAGTAAATAAACAAAAATAATGCTATCATATATCTCTCATTATAACAGTAATAAGATGTCCTGTCCGGTCAAACACCATACCTGATGGTTACAGGAACTGTCATCCAAGTAGTGATATGGTCTTGGGTACAGTTTGCTGGTATGGATGTTACCAAGGACATACACTGAAGGGCGCGCCATCTAGAATTGAATGTACCGATACCGGCGAATGGTCCAGTAAGGATGAACCATATTGTGAAAGTAAGTAATTCCATTTTTCTGCAAAACTGAAACGAACAAAGCTTTTCAATTACTTTAATTAAGCAAAAATAGGCGAATTTAACAAACTAAAAGAGTCAAAAATGACGTTGGAAAACAAGTATAAAATAGGCATTCTGCCTAATATATTAAATTCAGGAATAAATGCATAAAATGTACATATCTAAACATTTAACAATAAAAATAAGGTAAGAATACAATATTTTTTACTTTGCATCACCGAATCCGCAGTAAGACCAAAAACTTTGATGAAAGGGGAACAACTGCAATGCTAAATTTAATTGTCAAATAATCAGTTAGTAATTATTATTTACCTTTCCACACTTTCTTTACTGTAACAAATATTCTGTCAGGCATTTATGCAGGCAATAACTTATAGTCCATTATGAAGAACATTCAGTCATATCGACGAGAGATGTAAAAATACTAGTGTACCAATGTTGCAAAGCGTAGTAAATTTTGATATGTTTTATGCGCATTTTAACACGTAACCTCGCATCCGTAGCTTTGGAACTTCAACAAAGGAGTTCGAGATCCAACCATATTAAGTACTTAAGTTAAAAAAAATCGAAATAGAAGCCAAAGCCAGCGGTAGGGACAACTACTTAATGCAATTCGTAGAACACATATTAATATTTTTTAAAAATGAATGCCATTTTACGGGAGAGGCCTGTTGAAATCAAATATAACAAAATCACATAGACCATTCAACAACACAATTGAAACTTATATCTATGAACAAAGGGCATGTTCTTATCCACCTTGTACCAAAAAGTAAAGACAAAAATTGCTTGGATAATATATTACTTTTATATTTATTCCATGTTTAAAAATATGTAAAAATTCTATTGCTGTCTTCAATTCTTTATTTATCTTAACAACTTAACAGTCATACCATTTTTTTCAGAAAAAGAATGCTTTCCCGTTGTACCACGTGGCCAGTTAAGTTTTTCCTGCACTGCAGACTTTTACTTCAGATCTATCTGTACTTTTAAGTGTAGTGAAGGTTATGACATTCCTACGACTCAGCCTAGGACAAAAGTTTGTTTGGCATCAGGGGTTTGGAATGGAGACGATCCAGACTGTATGGGCAAGTACTTTGTATCTTAACCAAAGATGTAATATAAGTTTCACCTTGCTTCCGGCTTCACATTAGTCTTGTAATAATTGTAATAATAGGGTTTTGTCTCGGTAATCTGCCAAAATATTTCATAGGTAGGAGACATATTTCACGAATTGGAGGAGAGACAAATATGTTTCTCTGACCTTGGAAATATTATGGCATATTGTATAGCGGGTTATTTTCGTATGGTGCTAATTTTAGCGTATTTTAGCGGTCTCTAGAGAAACCCCAAAAATAAATTCCGCTTAAATTTCCGTCTGAAGTCAAGTACAATTCACTGCGTTTATTCGGTATTCAACCGTATGGTATAACTGGTTGACATTTGATTATAACTTTCATATGTATATCACCTTCGGCCAAATAAAAATAATGGGTAATTGTATTACATGCACAGGTAAGTCGTAAGTTATCATTAAGTAAACGTATATTCAAGTTAGTATTGCACAAACGTTTGAAAGATCAGCATTTTAAATTTGTTCAAGAAAAAAGATCCGATATCATCTGAAAAGTCGGAACTTTCTGAAATAATCGGGCCAAGTGCATTAAAAGAGGCCAATGCTGCAGTTCAGGAGGCTTATTCGATAAAAACTCATGGATCTTCAAAACGTTGAAAATATGAATGTACAGATTTTTTTTTCTTCATTTTGCAATTCGCCAAAATAAAAACCGCTAAATCTTTTGCTTTATACCTTTTCACGTCGAAATGGCCAAATTTTACACCCGCTTAAATAACCAGCTATACGGTATTACCGGGACAACACCCCATTATTACGATAATTATACTGAACGTCTTAACGAATTATTATTCCTTATTGTAGTTTTGTCTATTTTTTCTCCTTTCTATCTGCGAAAG
>JAULBM010333986.1:0-22925 GCA_032357055.1 Geukensia granosissima
ACATTAGATATATAAAAATGGTTGACATAAACATACCAAAGATTGTCAAAAGTTATGTCCCTTTACAAAGGTCTACTTCCTTAATACGAATATGATTTGAATGGATTTAATGTATAAACGTGAAATCAATAATTTGTTGTTTTTTTTTTTTTTTTTTTTTTTGAAGAATCGTTTTCTGGTGTCATATCAAAAGTAAACTTGTAAAACAACTTTTTGGTCAATAAGGACTCACGAAATCCATGATTGAAAATACATTTATTTTAACTTTGCACTTTTCTATGAAACACATTAATTTTGCATTGTGATTTCTTTTTCTATTAAGTGTGACGTTTCAAATTTAAATAACAAATGTTTTAACGCATTTTACACATAAATAAGTAATGTCTTTACATGGCAGATCTAAATGATAATTCATCAGCTAAAATTATTGATGAAAAGCTATATTAATCATGTTCAGATTCATGCTGTATTGGTTTTTAAAGAGTTACAATTTGCTGAATCTGAAAAATTTCTCCATTATGTGAACAACATGTTATATGGTAAGAACTCTGGTTCATTATTGAAGGCCATTATTGGACCGGTAAAAGTTTAAAATCGACTGTCATTTGGTGGTTGACTGTCTCATGGACAATTATGCCACATCTCTTATTTTATATATTAGTACACGTTATACAAATTCATTGAGGTATTGACGACGGTTGCTAGTAATATTGGTGAGAACAGAAAGTTCCCTGCGTTTTCCAGACATTTTGAAATGGATTACTTTTATTGTACTCAAAATAACCCAATTAGATTATATTGCTTAATTAACTTCTGCAGGTCTATATGAATATCGCTCTGAAATACTCCGTCGTCTTCTTGACCAAATTAGACTAATTATGTCATGCTTCAAGATTATGTTTCCTGTGACGGAAATGAAAACGGAAGTTACTGGTCTAAAAGGATGCATATTTCAGGAAATTGAGAAATTTACATAACTGAGACTTCTAGCTTTCTGTGTAGATAAACTTACTCTACCTGACGACAACGTCTATTGTGAGACTCAGCAAATTACTTCCAAGATTATGACGTCACAAGTGAAACACGTATTATGAGTATGTATTCATAAAAACTTTTCGTCTGAGCGTTTCAAAGTACGAATTTAATTGAAATATAAAATTTATTTAATTATAATTCCATCATGTCAAAATGATGCAAAATGTGAACAATATTAACACTTGCCGTTGCAAATAACCTTTTTTTCATCGTGACATTTTGAAAGAATCCTTTTCTCAATGGATTAGAGCGAATCTAACTCTATCCCAATATGTAGTCTTGGATTATTTAGGTACAATTTACATACAGACAGTGAAGTAAAACTACAATTAATTGATGCAAATTGATTATTTTAAGTGAAACGATATGTATATTTTTGGTTGGTTTGTATTTTGTCTCGATGAAAATTACATGGAGAAAACGAAAATTATATCTCGTTTCTAATTCGCTCTGAAAATCGACGTATAGAAAAGGGAATGCGAAGATATAAAAAAAAAATCGTTATGTAGGAAGACAGACAAGACCATGGCCAACAAAATGAAACGAAAGACAAACATAGAACACACAACACTACACTAAAAACTAAAGGTGTAGTAACACGAACCCTACGGAAACCAGGATGACTTCAGGTCGTCGTGTTATTCAGTAGTCAAAGCCGTTGTATATTCACTATCGATGTTTGTCACAACCGATAAAGGAACGGATTTGTGTTCATGACAGTCGGATGTTATCCATTGTCATCTGTAAAATGGATATTTCGTACCGGTCAACCAAATCATGATGGTGACCGAAAAACTTCAGGAGTGCTGACTCTAATCTTTCCCTGAGAAACACTTGGCTAAATTCATGAATGAAAGTACATTTTCTTTATTCATGAATGAAAGTACATTTTCTTTAAGTGTGCTCTCTCTATCAAAAACTGTAATTTTGCATTGAGATTTCTTTTCCGATTAAGTTTGATGTTTCAAATTAAATAACAAATGTTTCAACGCATTTTCTACATCAATAATAAGTAATGGCTAAACATGAAAGATCTGAATGATAATTCGTCAGTCGAAATCTATTGAAGAAAAGCTTTAATGATATATTTAGATACATGATATATTGAATTTCAAAGAGTCAAAATTTGCTGAACATTTCTCCAAAACATGAACAATTATGATATAATGTCATACTGTTTGGTTTCCGGTTCATTATTAAAGACCGTAATGGGACCTGTAGAAGTTTAAATTCGGCTGTCATTTGGTGGTTGGCTGTCTCAGGGACAATCATGCTTCATCTCCTATTCGTATATGCATTTATGTATTGACAGCCGCTGTTGGTGATATTGGTAAGAACAGAAAGATCCCTGCGTTTTCCAGACATTTTGAAACGGATTACCTTAATTGTACTCAAAATAACCTAATTAGATTATAATTCTAAATTAACTTTTGCAGGTTAATATGAATATCGCTCTGAAATACTCCGTCGTCTTCTCTACAAAATTAAATTAATGATGTCATGCTTAAAGATTATGTTTCCTGTGACGGAAATGAAAACAAACGTAACTGGTCTAAAATTATGCATATTTCAGGAAATTGAGAAATTTACACAACTGAGACTTCTAGCTTTCTGTGTCGATAAACTTACTCTACCTGACGTCATCGTCTATTGTGCGATTTCGGCTAGTGACTTCCAAGATTATGACGTCACACGATAAACATGTATTATGAGTATGTATGAGTAAAAAAATTAATTTTCTCCTGAGGGTTTCGAAGTACGACTTTTACGAAATATAAAATTTATTTAATTATAACTCCATCATGTCAAGATAATGAAAACAGTTTACAATATTTGCACCTGCCGTTGTAAACAACATTTTTTTCTGTTTGTGCCGGTGTGAGTGAATCATTTTTTTCACGTGGATTAAGAATATTGTAGTCTTGGATCATTTAGGCACAATTTACATACACACAGTTAGATCAAACCACAATTAATTGATGAAAATTGAATAATAGTAACTGAAATATTCTGTATTTTTCATGGTTTGTTCATATCTTGTCGTGGATGAAATTTACCTGCAGAAAACTAAACTTATATCTCATATCTTAGATATACCTCATCATTGAGCCGCCTGCAACGAAAGTCGCTAAAGGCGAGACATAGTAGTCAAATTTCCGTCGTCGTCGTCGTCCACGGCTGGTTTAAGTTTAGATAAAAGTTTTTTCAGACTTAAACAGTTTGGTCTAAACTCCATGGAATTTCCTGGAACTCGATCAGGAGCCTCTTTTACATCATACATATATCTTCAATTTATTGAATACTTCGGTTTGTTCAGTTGTGTGTTCGTGTCGTTTATTGCAAATATCTGCATTTGTAGAATATTTCTCCTTCAAAAATGACGCCTTAAACGGACACTATTGAAGCAGGGTATATAAAATTTTGTAATTATTCTTGCAACGTTCGTTTTTATATATATCATGATTGTGGGCAATGTTGTACAAAATACAAAATTACTAAAGTTGAATGAATATGAAGAATTTTCGTATGCTATTTGTATATTCGCAAGGAGGTACCTCTCATCAGTAATTATAATCAAAACATAGGAAGTCCAAGATCTAAACATAGCAAAAGAAGCGCTCAAATACAAACAAACCGAAAGGGGAAGCCAAATCCGACGGCAAGGAGAACTACTGAGTGCAATACTTTTCGAGGCCTTTCCGTATTTTAGTGTTTTTGAATTTTTACAAATGCAGCAAATGCTGTTATCGGTAATATTAGGTTTTTGTTTAAATGATGTTTCGAATTTGCTTTTTATTATTGGCTAAAAAAATTTAAAAAGGCGGTAAAAAGTTTTTTTTTAATTCTGAACAATTGAAATGAAATTATGCTTTCTTATCTAAAAAATAATCTTCTCATTATTTTTGGAGTGTCAAAATGAACATTGTAGACCAAATTATTTTTACAACTTATATACCACTTGATCCTATACTGCGAGTAAGGACAGATTTTCTTATCTCACATATCCGAACATATGGTTGATTATGCATATTATGTTGCAGCATATACCACTCCTTATATTATGTGATAAATACACCTGATTTTATGTGTGATTGAATGCTGATTTTATTGTACATTGAAAGCCTACCAGCCAAAATAATTGAATTTTATTACAGTATTTATTCATTGTTCCTTTGTTTGAGTATGGCGAATTAGAAAAGAAATGATTATTAAACATTCGCGACGTGCTCCAAAGGTTTTTTTTCTTGAATGACCAAAACCTAAATCGTAATTAAAAAATTGAAACAGGAACGACATCTCATGCCATGTTTGGCTGTTCAAAACATTTACACAAAATTTTACCATCGATACTAAGATGACACCAAATTATGTTTGAAATACAGAACTTCTGAAAGACACATTTCGTTTTATTGCAACATTTTAGTACATATAAAGTATATGGATTTATAACTGAAACTCTCTGTTCTGTAGAATAACTCGCTCATAAAAACGTTCAACTCTACTGAGTTGTCAACAATATAAAGCTTGTTCTAATTGATATAAACATTCTAACTCTCTGTGTGCATAAGTATTATACCATTTTTGGTTCTTGTTTTCCAATCGCATTTGCAGATATATGGCATTTTCTTATTTTCGAATTACATGTGCAGCAATATGGCATCAAATGTTGAATGTATTTGCGTTTGATTATAATTCAGTTTCAGCATTTGCATCCTATTTGATTCTGAGCTCTCTGTCAGTTACACCAAGCATTATTATACTATATGGAGTATCATACATATGTGATCACTATGCAGAAAGTTGTGGGTTCGATCTCCGTTCCGGAAACAAAGACATTAAAATTGGTATTTGCTGCTTCTCTGCTAAGCACGCAGCATTTCGGAGTTAGAGCAACTTGTCGGTCCGTGATCGGAATAATTTTTCTGGATAAAGTTGCATGTCTTCCTCTGGACTGTTGCCTTCGTGAGGTGGCACGTTAAAATTCGGTTCAGCGTGTTGGTCTAGTAAAAAGCAGGCTTCCATTATCATCATTGCTCTTGTCTGAATATGCATGAAATATTTGCCGTAGGACGTTTAGCTTGTGGAGTACGTTTAATCACAGTACTTTTAAAAGTTTTTCTTGAAAGTTCACAGTATAGTTGCGAGTAGTTAAGGACGGGGATTGTTTAAGCAACTGGAATAACCCATTATATAAATTTTTTTTGCTTGTAGTTTTTGTATCCAGTGTAAAGGAAGAGTCGTAATCGTCTTCTTTGGTGACAATACCAAAACGAAGACAGAACCCACCTGTGGTTAACAATGATTTTAAGAAAGTGTAATACGTGGTGTTTTTTAGGTTACCAGATGTGTCGTTGATGTCAAACTCTTTTAAAGGCAATCTAGGTAGTGTTTTTCACAAACAAAAAGTGTGGTTTGAGGCTTTCCTTTCTTATAACCTTTTGCCACGTTTATGTTAGAATAATCATGTCTGTAACTGTACAATTCTGCAACGGTGTTAATTTGATTTACAGTTACTACCCTTATTTCAATGTCAATGGCAAACGGTTCTAGTATTGGACGAAAGCTTTTTGTATTTTTCGCTGCTTCAATTTAAGTTCCGACAATGGTCGATGAGTTTATGTCTTTCCATTAGCACTTCGTAATAATATCAATTAATGACTGAGGATTTAAGTAACAGCCTAAGCATCTTGTCCATTCTAATCTATAGTTAACTAAATTTGTAGCACGCTAAAGAGACCTAAAATATACACTTAATGTCCGGATCTATTGAGTATTCCGATGCCAACAATAAGGATGATCTGATATCTTGAGCGTTTTTGAAAGATTATTCATCTTTAATGTTGAAATATATGCACGGCTCAAATCAAAAATTTTCATTAGCTATGTAACCACGGAAAGGTTTGCGCGCTTCTGGACAACTGTTTACTGAAAAAAACTCTGCATAGATTTTTACGATGCGAAATTTATGTTGCTATTTCTTCCTGATTACTTAAACACAGCTGTCACTTCTAATACGCAATTTTTGTGTTTCCTTAGTAAGACCAAATTTAGACTATGAATGGCACGATGTTTCTTTTTAACAGTTATATTTATCTGTCCAAAGTTTACGAATAAATTATAGAACAAGCTATATTTAATCAAAAAACCTTAATATTTTTCTTCTTAACTTATTAGTCAACCCTTTACTCAGTTAACGTATATATCCTCGAGCTATGGGTTTTCTTGGTATTAAGCGCCAATCGTGACGTCATAAGTACCGTATGTTTAGCACTTGTATAATGAATTCATATGTCGTACGAAAACATATTATCTGATGATACCTTTTCAAAACAGACGTTTGTAAATTATACAACATGGAAATATTTAGCCACAGCAATTTTGTTTTGACTTTTAAGTTTTTAACAAACTTTTTTCTGATTTTATGAGAAAAAAATAATTATATATGACTGTAAAGTCATAATGATCAATTCGGTAACAGATCAGTTCCAGCAATAGGAAAATTAGCTTGTTCAGTCAATTGTTTATTCCTTCCGTTTTGAGTTTGACCGGATGTCTTTCTAAAAGTAATAACTTTTGAAAAAGTTAGAAATTTGGGAAATTTTTATCTTTTTCCATTGTTAAAGTTGATTTTGTTTTTTGTTCCATTGGTCTACTTCTACTTACTAATATTTTGTTACAGCTGGCAAATTTTACTCTTCAAATCATTTCAAAGAAACCAAAACAAAAACAAAACCTTTTTCTTTAACGACAAATGAAATAATAGCCAAAGGAGTAAATTTAAGAAAATAGCATACAAAACCCCAGACAAAAAGCGGAAGATGAACAGCACAAACCTCATAAAATGTTCAACACCCTCTCCTTCAATGGTGGCAAACGTTTCCTACTGCTCAACAAACACCAAAGAGCCGGGGTGCGTTTTATTCACCTGAATCAGAATCATGTTTCAACCATTTAAAAAACGTTATCTTCCATCAAACTGATTTTGGATATGATTTCAATTTGCATCATTGGTTTTTTATGTTCTAATGATTCGAATCTTGTTTCTGGTTCATTTAACAAAAAGGTCAAATATTTAAATGATCTAGAATCATGTTTCACATTCACGTAAAAACGTACCCCTGTTATAAGTCACATTCGATGAAACGTCACAATCGATAACATAGCGATAATGGAAATATATCTGTGTATCTGTTTCATGGATATTTCGAGTCCACCGATCAAGTCCAAATAAAGACCGAAAAATAGGTGACTTCATTATTTATGTTAAGAATCATGGGGGCTTGTTTGACAGTATGTCATATTTCAGGTACCAGAATATCATCTAAGAGGTTTTTACCACATTAGCAGGTGATTCTAGACTGAAGCTTCATAGGAAATTACAGAACGGGAAAGTAACAATCATCACGTTCGGTATTAAAATTTCATTTTTTAAGCCTGTTCAACTGGCGACTTGGGTATGAATCAGGCTTAGCTTGATTCAAAGTTTTCTACATGTTAACAAATCTGTATGCTTGATGCCTAACTTATCGAGAAACAATCAGTTCAACTCCCTCACTTATACTGTTCACGCCGCAAAATAAAAAAAAAAACAAGTAAAAATATAGATTTATTATGAAAACACAACCTGCATAGAAGATATAAAATATGTGCAAACACTCGTGCTATCTAACAATATTATAACAATAAAAACTTATCAATGTTAGTATTAAACAATAATATATAGAATGTGTTGTAGATAAGTGTCCATTATTTGTTCGAGAAGACGCCTTTTGAGTATCTGAAAAAGATATTTAAAACTGTAAATTCCATATTTATACTTAAATGTCTATAATTGGCATTTCATCTTTTCATAGACCATTCCAGAATTCTAGGAACGTCATTGTTCTGGTTTAATTTCATTGGTCAAGACGTCATTTACGAGAAAACAGAGATTGCGCAATGCTTTTTACAAGGACGAAGTTGAACTTCTGAATAGGTCCATATAATGATGTTGTAAAGAAAGTAAATGAATTTTTGCGGCGAATAATATTTGTCACCGCTGTGTGCACTTTAATGATAGTATAAACGGGTTGCGTTTAACTCACATCGCACGTCATAAGGTTCCACTTACCAATTAGGAGAGAGATACATAATATTTTCGGATTCTGACATTAGGATTTTAAAATAAATAAAATTAATGGTACAATGGTGAATAAGAATGTACAAGTTGGTTGATATGATGGGTAAATGTGTTTTTTTGTTAAGAAATGGGTTTCCATAATTCAGTTTTAGGCATTCATACAGCTTGAAATGGGTTCGGAATAAGCCGGTTCCGCACCGGACAGGTTTTAATGTTATATCATTTTACAGCTCCTTTCAATTTCCTGTGATAAACAAATTCGCACATTTTGTGAGAAAATGAGATGAAAAGCCTGTGTTTTTGATTTTATTTATTTGAACTGGAGAAAGTATCCTTTCCAGAAAACTATTCCAGATGTAGATTGAAATCTCCTTTCTTATCTTACTGAGATGTCAAAATCTGCTGAGCATTAACCAAAACCTTGTGTTTTCAAGTGAAATGTTAGATGTTTAGGTGCTATGGTAACAGATTATTTGTTGTTTATTTTAAACCCATATCCAGCAAATCTATAAGGCATGCATATTTAAAATATAAATACATGTATAGACATCAGAGCTTAATCAAACACAAAAGGAAGCCTAAAACCTGCCTTACATTTTATTTGGCAGGCCAAAATTTGGTCCCAAAGTTTAATTGGTAAGTGCAACCTTTAATGCCCAGAAATTCACTCCAAATGACACATTTTCAATTTGAACTGTCTGGAAACCATTGTTTTCATTAAGTATGGATTGTTTTTAATAACAGACACTGACAAAATAAATATTGCATTAAAGGTTTTTTTTTGGTTTTGAATAGCCTTAGCAACCGAATATATACAATTTCGCAAAATTCAACACTGCGATTAAGTATAAACATTATATTGCGAACTGTAGTTTTGTGTGTTAAACTTTATCATTCGGAGCAAAACGATACATAATATTGCATTCTTTAAAGCGGTTAAACATTGTAAAAAAATTTTCATTAGGTCTTAGAGTCTATCACAATGAACTTTTCAGTCACTCAACCAGTTATCTTGAAATAAAGCACAATGGAAATGGAGGTTAAACTCTGTTTTTTTTAAACATTTACAGCTGTTTTCCATGCATTCTTAGTAAATAGGACATCAATGTTTACTTTTTTCTTAATCTAAATCAAAAATATAACATTTACTTAACAATATTACATTCAGTATACCCTTTTCATTCATTTTTACCTCATACAGCCAGTTTGAGTTTTTCTTTTGTAAAAAATGCATCAAGGAAAATTATCTCCCCTATACCACTTTTGGACCTTAACTTTATAAGCCTGTAAAATGCTTATTTTTTGTCCGATTTACAAAAATAAGGTATCGTTTTATTCGTTAAGTGCTAAAAATTGTGGAAAATTAGTAGTAAAGGGCAATTTCATCAAAACTAATACCCTTAAGGTTCCACTTACCAATAAGGAGAGAGACGCAGAATATTTTCGGATTTTGACACCTTAGGATTTTCAAAATAAAGAGAATTAATGGTACAGAGGTGCATTAGAATGTTAACGTTGGATGATATGATGGTAAAATGTGATTTTTGTTTTATATATGGGTTTCCAAATTTCAGTTTTAGGCATTCATACAGCTTGAAATGGGTTCGGAATAAGCCGGTTCCGTACCGGACAGGTTTTAATGTTATATCATTAAACATCTCCTTGCAATTTCCTGTGATAACAAATTCGCACATTTTGTGAGAAAATGAGCTGAAAAGCCTGTTTTTTATTTTATTTATAAGAACTGGAGTAAGTATCCTTTCCAGAAAACTATTCCAGATGTAGATTTAAATCTCCTTTCTAACCTTACTGAGATGATAAAATCTGCTGAGCAATAACCAAAACCTTGTGCTTTAAAGGGAAATATTAGCAGTTTGGTTGTTATAAAAACAGAATAATTGTTGTTTATTTTAAATAACCCATATCCAGCAAATCTATGAGGCATGCATATTTGAAATATATATACATGTATAGACATCAGAGCTAAAACAAACACAAAAGGAAGCCTTTTATTTGGCATGCCAAAATTTGGTCCCAAATGGGAAGTGCAATCTTAGGTTTATCAGTTCCCTACCCAATGTCGGTGGTTCTCTCCGGTTATTCCGGCTTCCTCCACTGTTGGAAATTGACCGCCGCGATATGACTGAAACATTGTTCAAAGTGACGTTATTCAAAGAAGCAAATAATTTTGTTTTATATGATGCTAATATTTCCGGCTAAGAAGATGAAGTTGGATACTTATAAAAAATTTCATCAAAATCAACATTAAATATTAGAAATAAATTAAAATTTGTTGATGGTATTAACCACTTAATAGTTTAAAACCTTAAGTCAAAGATAACGACTTAATTATCAGGATTATGTGACCTTCAGCAGTTATATTGAAGTGGACTAAATACGATTTTTTTTTTCGTGAATCTAGAAAGCATTTGTTTTTCAATACCTCACTTTAACTGAATCTCCTCTCCTAACCATTTGAGTTCACCCCAGTTTTAGTTGAGTTTTGTGCAGCTAAATTTCCTTACATATCATATGGCATGTTTCATCTCTGAGTAGTTCTCGAGTCTGACGTGTCATTAACTACTTCTCCTCTTCAGACAGACACCCTCTTTTTCTCTTATTTCCTTTGTAATTCGTAAAATTATTGCTTAAGTGATCTTGCATTTTGTCTTGCTGCTTGATGCCATAATTCAGGTACTTGATTATATCAAGGCCGAATGTCAAATGAACATTAAAGTTCTGGTTTACATACCTGTTTGATCTGTACCCCGCTTCGTATTTGAAGATGATTTAACTGAAAAATATAATAAATAATATAAACATTCTTCAATTAAGGCATTATTTTGTTTAATATGTAAAACTTATGTATTTTTGGTCAAAGCTCTTATACGCCAGACTATCCGGCGAAAGTGTACTTAACATAACTTGAGTAATAAAGTGGATTATTCTGAATTTAATTATCGGATTACTTTACAAGTTTCATTACTAATTACAAGATATTTACAAGATATCATCAGTTTAGCGAGCCAACATAAAATTGAACGAAAGATAAAATGGCACACTAATATTTTTCAGGACCGTCCAGCATTATCCAGAATATCAAAATTTTACCAAATGATTTAATCTTTTAGTTCACGATGTCATATTCTGAATTACTATTGGCTTCCCTTTTGACATTTAATTAAGATCATTATAACTGAAAACTGTTTAAAATTAATCATTGTAGTGAAGATATTTGGCTGTTTTACGTCCAATGGCAAAAAATTTATCCATAATCAGAAGTTGATCATGTTTAATTATTATATTAAATGCGTAAAAATTAAAAATATTTGAGGAATTGAATTTAACATAAAAGGAACACGCAGAAAATAAGGAATGTTTGGGGATGGGGAAATAAAACCATTGGTATCGACAAAATAGACAAATCTTGCAAAATCAAAAGGAGGTATCTACGTGCATGGAACGGGGCGGCATTCTGCTATCAAAACCTCTTGATTTTAAGTCCATCATTCGCTATTCACACAACACAAAACTCTCCTTTGAACCGAAGGTAAGTTCTTTGAGTTGATAAACTGTTAGTAGAAAGATGGTTGGTTTAACTATTTCAAACAATCGACGAAAAAATTATTTTAAAATCCACTGCAAATACTGAATATAGTTCAGAAATCAAATAAAGGTTTTATAGTATGTTCTACTTAGAGATTTTACTGTGTCGAAGCTCTTTTCTTGATTAACCATCATAGAGAACGCTCAAATTTAAGAGCCACGAAAGAAAAGAGAAAAAAAACAAACACACAACGGGGGCATTGCACAAATTTGAATTGATTTATATCAAATATTTATTATTAATTAATATAGTGAAAATTTACAGTTTTTAGTGCCTTCCATTAAAGCGACAAGGCCTTTTGATTCCAATATTTCCATCGACGTTAACAATTGTTTATTTTTATTTCATTTAAGGTTATGAAAATAAATCAACTTAATGTGCTATTCAAGTGATATCACAAAAATGAGAAACGCTAAATGTCAATGAAATTATAAATGATAATTCGTAAACTTAATTGGAAATTGCGTAATAACTGACACTCGACTTATTTTTTTTGATCATCAAAATATTGGAATGAATGACTCAAGCTGTAATTTACCTTATTTGAAAACGATGCCAATGATCGTATTGTAAAAGGACAAATCTTTAAGTTAGCTGTATAATTCTGATACATATTCATTCCAGTTGTGTAATATTCATTTCTCAGAATCATTGAGATCAAACAATTTTTTCTTGTCGTCAGATTTCCAAAATAATTTTATAATTGCAAGCTTGAAATAATATCAAAGCTACGTATGATATCTTATAGCGCAGTTAGTTGCCATGTGATCCGAAAAACTGTCTATCAACTTTATTACTAACGCCATCAAGAAAAAAAAATATATTTCTTTAACCATATCATTTTACCCTAGTCAACAAAACGGATATTTGACTGGTTGAACATTGACACGAAGCAGATATAAATCACAATTTGTAAGGATATATGCGGTGTTTTGGAAGCCAGAACATCGTGGAAACTTTAAGATTGTCTGACACAGCTTTTTATTGTGTCATAGCATTTTATGCTGGTTTTCTAGGTTTGTGTTTTAGTCATGTTGGCAGCTTGGAATGTGTTTTACTTTGTAATTTTATTACAAAAATTTGTTAATACGGCATTGTCTACAGGAACTAAGGATTAAGTTTTCATTTTGATCCTAATACATGTAATAATTAAATGGGGCGAAATAGCGTCTTTATTTTTCATTTTTTGTTATTTTATATGAATGCCTACAAATTCCAGTATTTTTTTATATTAACGATCATAGCTTTTTTGACTAATTTGTCTAAAAATTATTGGATCTATTTTGCAAAGGAAGATCAAAATAGTTTATCAATTATCTCATAACAATCCTTCAAATCAATTTGTTATACAGGTATCAATGCTCATTTCGTAGAAAAGTCATAACATCTCGGCCTTGAAAAATGTTATGGTCTTGGGTAATAAAATTAATATTGGTCACATTTATATCTCGAATGGGCGTTAATTGAACATTTTTCAGTTTATTGTTGGATTTCCATATATTTCTGAGAAAAAGATCATCTGGTAATCAATCCAAAAAATCAAATGTGTTATTGATATCACTTAGCGATCGTCTTCTGTTTATCTATTTTCCCCAAATTTTGTCAAAATGAATATTGTTTTGTTCCATTACAGAAAAAAACCCTGCTTATGTCTGCTGATTTCCGAAAACTGAATAAAGTAGAAGTAAAATATGCTTTGATATACTGTCTTATACTGTAAGAAATGCAGATTTTCTTGAAATATCTTTTTGCGACCAAAAGGATAATGAAACCTACTAAAATGTACAGGTAAAAGCCTAGCAAACAATAAGCAAAGGTAGAAAAGATCTAAATAGGTCCATTTCTCAAGTGTATCCTGAATCTCAACACGCCAATCAAGCTGGACTATAACCTTTTGATGTTAAATTAGTTGCAATTTGTTGTTTTGTATGCCTTTCTCATTGACAATCAAACCACATGATTTATTTCTATAATTGTTTAAGGAGGACCAAATGGGAACGAAACGTCGGTGGTATTGGTCATAGTTGAATATCAAATTGGACAATTGAAAATATGCTTGAAATTTCTATTTTGCAGCTGTTTGGAAAGACGTTGCCGGACTTGAGTGCAATTGTACTTGTGTCTTGAAAATTAGTCTGCCATATACGATAATTACCACATCTTTACAGTTTTAAATTACTATTTGCAGGATTTTCTCGTTTGAATCCTAGATCAAATGTTCCGAAACTGGTTAAATGGTTTGATAGTCTTTTTAATTTGATCAATGAACCAAGAAATAAAGTGGTATCAAATGAACTATACAGCTAATAGGAACCTTTAATCTAAACTGTAGGTGCTTCAAACTGACCCCGCAACGGCTTGGAACAAACAACCTTACTTATCGGACAAACAATTATTATTGAAAAATAAAGCAACAAATGCAACTGAGATTCCGGTTCAGTCATTAGTAAAATGTTTCAACAAGGGGAAGATAATCTGAAATATATAGTTTTTTAAAGTAGTCTTCTAATACACAAATGAACATGTAAATGAAAGGATTACATATATACTGGACAGAATAATAAACTAATCAATTCATAATAGAAGAAAAGGCAAACAACTCATTCATTTTCACAGATTTTTGTGACTATTGTAAGATTTTCGAACACCTTTTTACGTATGCGTTCCATTGCATTAAATCGTTTTGCCCAATGATCCAGTGTTATTCATCATCTATTAGATACAGCTTAAAGCTATTTGTTAAGCTTTTATGCAATCCTTTTTGTTTCTTTGTGAACGCGGTACTTGTTCGATACCACACTGAATACCTTCCAATATTTTTGGCCTTTTTGTTTGTGAATCGAACCTGCTCCATCCAAAATAAAAGAAAATCAATTTACTTGGGACTGCCCAGCGAACTACCTTGAGGAACATCTAAGCGTCTAAGATGTTATTCTGGATTAATATGAAAACCCCTGCTTGTACACACATCAAAAGATCAAGTAAAAATTATGCAAGCCTGTTGTGAATACAAACACCGTTGTTTCCCTGGAACAATTAAGCCATAAACAATTTGAATTTCTAAAGGATAGGACTTTAATTTAAATCACTCTGAAATATTTGACTATATAAAATTTCCAGCCTCGATAACGGTAAAAACATTTCTAAAACAATATATATGATATCAGGCCCAAGCCTGTTGTGAATACAAACACCGTTGTTTCCCTGAAACAATTAAGCCATAAACAATTTGAATTTCTAAAGGATAGGTCTTTAATTTAAATCACTCTGAAATATTTGACTACATTAAATTTCCGGCCTCGAAAACGGTAAAAACATTTCTAAAACAGTATATATGATATCAGGCCCAACAGATAACCTAATGTTTTTATGTCTTATGCATAATATAAACGAAAACATAAGAAGTCAGGTAAATAGACTAAAAAGAGATAAAATCAAAAATTATAAAAACCAAATGTATCATAAATTTATGTTCAACTCTATCATTTAATTTTAACATAAACTTACCCCCATTTAAAACAAAAACATGTTGCCGTGCTACTTGATTTAAGGACGTTCTACATAAATATTCTCCTGAGTCTTCCTTAGAAGCATATTGTATTGTTAATGTACTTTGTATAGTATGGTGGTCTAAAGTTTGTCGTGTGATATTTAATCTTTCGTTTTCATGATCTACAATATTTCCCTCAATGAACCAGTCTACTTTGACTGTCTCTGGATTGTATCCAACTGTAGACACATTACATGAAACATACAATTCATTGCCAACGTCTACAGACACAGGACCAGATATAATCACATCTAAGAAAAAACAAAACACAAAACATTCACATAAAACAAAGTCATAAAAATCAAAACTATCAAAACTCATTTTATAGATCTCGTTATTGTTATCATAATGTCTCTTTGTGAAAGACCGGTCATTTCACTGGAAAATTTGTTTCTTTTTGTTCAATACATATAGAATACTATCAAATATAGTAGTACAAGGTTTAAAAACAGCTAGAAAAAAGTGCCATTTGTGATCATTTCACCTGTATCGAAGCACAGTACAAATTATGAATATTTTTTATCCAACATCAGAATTCTAAAGAGTTAACTCTTGTAAACGGAGAAACTTCTGATATTTCACTTCCTTTATTGGGTCAATATTTGAGGTGATTTCAGGATAAAATTTTAGTTTGTTAGTCAGAGTACTTTAGTTTGCAATCAACAGTTATAGAATTTTTCGTTTACGAATTAAGAAAATTGTAATATATCGAGAGATCAAGCGACTGGACTATTTTGTTAGATGTTAGTTACAACAGTTAAATCTTCAAAACAATAACGAGACCCGCGCATGCTCACAATTGCTGATAGATATTGTCCACAATGCATTTACAAGCATAAATTAAACATGCACTTTACTAATCATCTATAGTCGACACAGAGTAACAGAATTTCTGTCTTATTGTTTTATTCTAAATTCCAGAAGTGACCGTTTAAGGTCAGAACTAGTTTCCTAGTTTAGCCGGGAACCTGTTTTTTAATTGGTTTGGTATTTTTTTCCATATCTTTACATTTATTGTTATTTGGAAGAATAGGGTGTGAAAATTGACGTTTTTAAATATCTCATTTAACTTTTCACTTTACTTGAGGTCGTGTAGAGCTTGCCTTACGGATGTTCCTTTTTCATGTTCAGACATTTTGGTCAGTTTTTTAAACTATTCTGCTTTTATCCTTTTCAAAGCATTAACATTTTTTGCCCACTGACCCCCACTTTTCTTTTCATAATTTCATTAAACACACTTCAAAATGCTGTTTGAGAAGTTTTATGAAATTCCTGTTATATCTTCTTGGGTTTTAATTGACAGAACCTAATATGACAAAATCTATGAAATATCAAGAGAAGCCCTTTTCCCACAGATTTTCAATTGCTTATATCTCAAAAACGTGAACACCGACCCATGGCTGTTTTCTGCTTAATTTATTGCAGCAGAAGCTATTACAATTATTTGAAAACATTTTAATTTTCAAACAGAATAGCGAACATCCTTAAAGTTGAACTTTTCAGTTTAGTGTCGTTGTTGGTACAGTAGCATTCATTTTTTTCACCGAAGTCACGTGCGTGGTGGATTGATTTATACCAAATGGTAATCTGTCTTTTTCTGTTGCTATAACTTGGTAAAAATACATGCATGTAACTATTTATTATCCTGACATGCAACAAACAATACAAATAAATAGCACATTTCATATCTCATAACTACTGACCATGCAAAATGGAAACTTATACACCAATTAGTTTCCAAAATCTGACGGCCAATCTTGAAAAAATGGGACGTGTATTAGTCTCCTGTCCTTGGCTATACGTTTGACATGATGGATAATCTCCCTGTGTCTAATTATTTTATATCGCATTTCTAAATATATTGCAGTGTGGAACGGTAACGTTTCTAAAAATCTTTTCTTGCGAATCTGTGATATTATGGTGTCACCATGTTGTAACAATTGGGTATATCTGTTAACAAATTGTCAACAAATATGGTGAAATTTTGTCCTATTTGACGTTCATATAAAATCAAATATATCAGGAAATTGCCGAAAAGTATATAATAGGTTAGTAAGATAAACTCAATGCTAAGAATTCGGCCAAGTTTTTTTATCATCAATCGCCGAGGGTTTTACTCAGGGTACTGCCTTTTGTGGTCAATTGTATCAAGAATTGCCTTTTCAACGTTTTTTTTTTTTATTTTCAGTCTTATGTTAACTACATGACATATCATCATAAACAATTTATAAAATCGTGCATGCTCATGTTGTTTTAAGATGGTTAATAAAAAATCAACCATTGCAAAATATGTTCTCTAATAAAATAATTATCATAAAATATTAAGTAATTTTTAATTAGATACCAACCTCTTTCTTTATTATTATTTATTAAATGAAAAATTAGCAAAAAGAATTCTCCAATAATTTAACAAAAATAAATATCAAGATACCAACCTCCTTCTTGTTTTATATTCGTTTCTGTGGTTGTTGTCGTCGGTGGATCTGAAAATATCTTAATCTGATTAATTTGTGTTGAAAACCAAAGATTTTACATTCAGTGAAAATAAAAAAATCTTGAAAGGTTTAAGGACCATACTTAATTAGATTTAAGGAACAATAAAAAAGTAGTTTACTGGACACATTGACACATAAGGCAGTGGTAAAAGATCGATAGAATAGTTCCTGTTGCCGAGAATTTAATATGTAGTTAGAAGATCGTAATTACACCAATTATTGCGAAAAGTTAATACTCAACGAAAATGTGCAAACCATCAAACCAACAGTTTACATCGACTTGGGGACGCTACCCACGAAGAGAAACAACTCCTTCAAAATGGCTAAAATACAATTAGATGTATTGAATAAATGCATAACTGGAACAATACTACTTCCACAGTACGAATTCAGAAAATTTAAAAAAGGAAAGAAAAAAGCTCGAACTGAGTGAACTCCTATACAACTCATAAGTAAGATTAAAATCTTCAAGGGAATTATAACACCGATCGTAGAAGAAGATGTTTCAGTGACAAAACTTCTTTGCAGGAGTCTCGATTTGATCATATTCCAATAATAAAGATATTTCAAAAATTGTTATTCCGTTTGATTTTCATTTAATAAATAGCTTTATCATTCCCAACTGGATACTGTTCTGCTGTTTATTAGCTGAAGTCTGTATACTATCTGTTATCTTTTGTTCAGCCAAAAATGAATTATTGCAGCAATATATAAAAAGCAAATTAGTAGTTAACATCAAAAATTATCAAGAGACACATAAAATATTTTGTGGTAGATATTACATCCGTCTAGCCAAAGATATTTTATGTCATTTTTCAGCTTATGAAGTATAAGTATTCTCAGATACCAAAACTTGAATACTTTGTACATTGGCTGAAAGGTATAAAACGTTTTTTACATTCATGCATATAGATTATTAATATAAAATAAAAGTATAGAGTTATCGTTTATATTAAATATAAACTTATGAAAACAAGGAAAACTGGTGTCGGAAAATATTCAGAACACCTCAACAAATTGTAATATCCAACAACGAACAATCCGTCTCACAAAGAGATCGCACAAACAAGACACAAAAACAACGTTTGGGCAAGATATCCTGACTTGCTTGTTACAGGCACAGAAAATGTCGTGGTTAAAACAGTTTTCCAGACACAATAAATGTTACATAAGGCAGCGGTAAAAGAAGAAACACCGTTTTTTCATCTGTTAACGTGAGGCCCAAATTAACAGGAAGAATGACGGAGTTTTTATTTGAATCTATCTTAAGACACTTACCTAAGATTAGCAAGAACAAATATAATCCTGTTTTGTAAAGGAGTTCGAAGCTTTTGTTCCTTTTGTTTACGTTTCATATTTTAGTTTGTTTTAAATTTGTCTTGTCTCTTTAGACTTTGCACTTTTGATCTCTCGCATGGGTATTCTACACTGGACTTAATAAAGTTATTGATACAAAATTTGAAAAGTAATAATGCATTACCAGGAAACTGACGGGTCAGGTCAGCACCAAAGCGCTGGCAACTGTACTTGGGCCGGTGAAAGCCTAGCAATCAACCCAGTGTAGGTAAAAAAAAAGTTTCATTTTGTTTAATGAATTCAAAACTACAAATAGATTCTGTCTAAAATTTTGTCACTACAAGTACGGGGGATATGGAAACCACACAGAAAAGTCTTATCCTTATAAAGACACTTGTTAGACAGTCATTCGCTTAATTTCAAAATTAAATATAATGAGTCTTCACAGGAACATTGTTTTTTTGTTTTTTTGTTTTACAGAAAAGTTGATTTTCATATAAAAAAGTGACCACGCTAACGCATACCATGATGCATGCGATTGTCTTAAGTAAGGACTCCTGGCTATTCACCTATCTTACCGCCTTTTTTATAATTTTTGTTTCAACTGATATTCATTAATTTGGATATATATCCTATTATTTAACATTTACTCTTTGTTATTAAGTCGGAACAAGTAGTGGTATTCCATCCTTCGAAGGCTTCGTGGATACACGTAGAATTTAACAATTGATTTCTGCTCGGAATGATGTGACATGTTAATCATATCTTTACTTTTTGTATAAAATCACACTCAGACTCAAATAATGTATTTTAATCAATTGTGACTATGCACAGGCTTTGACTACTGAATAACACGACGGGTGCCACTAGTGGAGCAGGAGTTGCTTACCCTTCCGGAGCACTTGAACTCACCCTGGTTTTTCTAGGGTTCGTTTTACTCCAGCTTTAGTTTTAGGTGAAGCGTTGTGTGTTTTATGTTTGTCTTTAGATTCATTTTGTTGGCCATGGTCTTGTCTGTCTTCCAACTGAACGATTTCTGTCTGTCCTTTTGGTATCTTCGAATTCCTTTTGAAATTTGAAATCTTCTGAATTTGCGTTTGTTAAATCTTTTCCTTTGAAATTTATACTTTTTTGTCGCAAGGGACTGATGGTAACTATCATCCTGGAAATCAAGAACTTTCCTCTGCTTTTAACGATTTCGTGAGTTCCGAGCTTAGTTTCGTATTTTTTCATCTTTAGGGTTTCTTTTTGAAAAACTAGGTTTTAGAATTTGAATAATACGGACTTAGTTATGTTTGAGGAAATATTTAACTGGTTGGGATTGGTAGAGCATTCTTGTGCAGACACCTTGATCTTGAAACGGCGAACTACGGTCTTTTTTTCTATAGATAATCAATTGATTCTGTATCATCAGTTGACAAGATTGTAACGATGTATTTTTATTAGATGGTGTTTGGCAAACACCACAAGTGGGGTTTGATTAAACGTGACAGACACCATAATGAGTTTCTATGTATAGGTACTGATATATTACTCACGTTGTTCTTACTTTTCTTTATATATAGACCTGCCAGTTTCCGTTAACATTTCCATAAATAGTTTATTATAATGTACCATTTGGGAATAAGCAGACTGCTAAAAGCTTATGAAAATGACCTGATGCGCGACCTGAAACTCTATGCAAATTGATGAAATACTTTAAGAGAAATAAACGCTTTAATAAACAAGATTTTCTATTTTGCTAAAAGTATACTGATATAAATTGTCAGGTATTCAATAATTCACTTTTTATCTACAACGATTTGACATATGCACGGCAATATTTAAACGGATTGGACACGACTCTTCAACAATGATGACTTCTTGATGACATAGGTACTAAGAATACTCACTTACCTTTTACGTTTAATAAAATATATTTTCTGAGATCTCTCATTTGAGTGCTGACTTGACATTCATACATTCCTGCATCTTCATGACTAACGTTTTTAATATACAAGTTCCATTCGCCTCTATATTCTAAATAACTGACATAAAATCTACTGTCCGGCACATATATCAATGTCCCTATTGTTAATGGATTTGGATCTGATGTTTTTCGCCATGAAACCTAAAAAAGCGGAAAAGTTTTAAACGACTGAAATCTTATAAACATTGAATAATGTAAATAATTCTTAACAGTACAGTTTTCCTGTCTATCTATTTTTAATTGGCATTTGTTCAACCCATGTTTTCTTTGACTTCTATTGATATTTAAACACTTAATCCAATTGGACGTGCTTTTACTTTTAGGGTTGTACTAGCAGACGGCAACTGCGATTACTCATTCGAGGTCGATACCTGGTTGGTTTTCAGTATCGATCTCAGTTGTTAAATCCATTTCAACCGATTTATATAGTGTTTTTTTCTGTTTTTTCACAATACTCTCCCAGGCTAGTGGGTTAAGCGATCACCAGCCACTTTTATCCCGGTACACAGTCAAAGAGCCTGTCCAAAGCCAGTCCCCTGAAGTCCAGTGATTATCGCTTTTTATTCAGTCATTTATTGTTATTTGTTCACCATTTTTTAATAGATAAGATTGTCGTGTTTTTTTTATTTAAATCTTTCGCATCTTTGTATTTCAGGGCCTTTTACAGCTTCTGTAATGATATGGACTTTGGGTCATTATTGAAGGCCGTAATGGGAACTGTAGAAGTTTAAAAATACAAAATTACCATTGTTAAATAAATATGGAAAATTTAGGTATGCGATATGTACATTTCAAGGAGTAACCTCTCATTAGTAGCATGAGAACCGAAATATAGGAAGTCAAAGATTCAAATATAGCAAAAGAAGCACTCAAATCCAAACAAATCGAAATGGGTTGTCAAATCCGACGGCAGGAACCACTACTAGGTGCATTATTATTCAAGGCCTTTCCGTATTTTCAGTGTTTTAGATTTGGTGGATGACTGTCTCATGGAAATCATGCCACATCTCCTGTTTATATAAGTAAACGGAATTGGAAGATACCAAAGGGGCAGACAGAAATCGTTAAGTCGGAAGACATATAAGACCATGGCCAACAAATGAAATGCATTAATTTCATAAAAACTGCTATCATTGTCATGTGTGCATCATGTTTTATCAAGTTTTATAAGTTTAGTTTTCGAAACTTTTGGACGAAATGTCTTCCAATGTCGTAATTTCGAATCTGTTCCTATACCAATAATGCATACTTATGATTGTAAATAAACACAAGATGTGGACATCGAAATGCTACGCAGGTGATTTTTAGTCTTTCGGATCACCTGAATCTAACCTTTTTTCATAGGGTTTGTCTTGTACAAGTTTGAGATGTTTGTGTAGTGTTTTGTGTACCGATGCTTGTCTTTAGTTTCGTTGTATTGTGAAAACTTTGGGCATTTTTTTTCGGCTTAATGATTTCGTTCTCCTTCTTTTCCTTAATCTTCAAATGGAAGCTCGTGAAATTCTTTAACATTAATTTGGGCAAACGTTAGTTGCTGAATAATGAGTAAGAGGTAAATTTACGAGATTTAATCAATGTGCTGATTTGCATGTCAGTAAAAAAAAACCCAATCTTAATTTGATAATTACAAGAAATAATATGGAATATATGCCAAAAAGGTGAACTCAGGTGGTTCTCAATGGTGAACAGATCATGGCATTATTAAAAACTCCCACCATATTGCAATTTTCAAATTCAGAAAATGTCAATGAAATGTCAATGTAACTCAAAAACGGTATGATATACAAAAAAATGTATAGGGGCAACTTTTGTTGCATTTTTTACAAGGAATCATTTGCAACAAACCGTATCTA